>SJYV01013093.1:163838-387554 GCA_006410875.1 Neotragus pygmaeus | reverse complement strand
GCGTTGAAAGGGGGGGGGGGGGGGATGCCTTCTTCCTTTCCCCGAGACCGGCAGGACCCGGGGTCTACGCCAGGGTGCCACGTCTAGTGTCTGGTTCTGGGGTGCGGCCCTCTTGCCTCCGCAGCCCCAGCTCCGCAGCAGGGGTGACCGAGTGGCTTGGAGGAGGGTGTCTGTCTCCAGGCTGCGCAGACCTCGCTCCCCGCTTCCAGCGCCGCACCTGATGNAGGGTGCCACGTCTAGTGTCTGGTTCTGGGGTGCGGCCCTCTTGCCTCCGCAGCCCCAGCTCCGCAGCAGGGGTGACCGAGTGGCTTGGAGGAGGGTGTCTGTCCCCAGGCTGCGCAGACCTCGCGCCCCGCTTCCAGCGCCGCACCTGATGGCTTTACGCAGCTTCCCATTCCAAGGCTCCAAACTTTTCGCTTCTAAGGCAAAACCCTTTCTCTTCCCACCCTCTTTCTGGGGATTTGCCAGCTGGAATCGACCTCCCAGCCTAGCCCGGGGATCTCAGCCCAGGGGCTCTTTTTTCTCTGTGCGAGGCGGGCCTGGGTAGGGGCTGAGTATCTGAGTCCCCTGCCCATGGGAAGGTAGAAACCACTCTCTGGAGTCTTGAGGAGGGAAGCTAGGGGTTTTGGAGGATAGGGGGAAGAAGAGAGCTCTGCTAAGAAACCAGAAACGTGGAGGTTCCAGTACCTGATAAGCCTGGCTACCTGAGACTCTGGGGTGGCCTCTCAGCTCAGTCGGTGTTCTGAAAAACAGGAGACCACAGGGGTACACAAAATGACACCCCAGCCCCCTTTGCTTCCTTCTGAGCTCAAGTTGTGTGACTGTATCCAGCCCCTAGATTGTGGAAGGTGTGAGGTTAAGCCAGTGGATTATGCTCACCAACCAGTCCAGGCCTAGTGTGTACAAAGGGGCTGTGTGTGGGGGCATCCTGAGGACCTTCTTGGGCCCTGGCTCAAGCAGAATTGTGGACTGTTGTTGGGGATGAGGAAAGACTCCAGGTCGTCTCTTATTGGAGAAACAACCCCTCTCCTCCTCCATGCTTGCCTTTCTACCTCCCTCCTCTGACCCCTGTCAGAGAGTCCTGAGTCTGCTGCTATCTTGAGGTGGAGTATATAGAAGGAGAGGCTTCTTTCTGCCTTCACACACCTCTTGTCTGGGCTTCCCTGGTAGCTCAGATGGTAAAGAATCCACCTGCAATGCAGGAGACCTGGGTTCGATCCCTGGGTTGGAAGATCCCCTGGAGAAGGGAATGGCTACCCACTCCAGTAATCTGGTCTAGAGACTCCCCTGGACAGAGGAGCCGGGGGTCACAAAGAGTCAGACTCAACTAAGCAGCTTTCACTTTCACTTCACCTCTTATTTGTTTAGTTTATGGGCAAAGATCTCCCTTGGGTGTTCATTGTGTTCGTGTCAGATGGGGTTTTGCTATCATGTTTCCGATTGTCTGGAGAGGTGACTTAAAAGCAGATTTGGAGTGCCCATGAGGGTTCAATGCTTTGTGGGCATTGCCTCCCACTCACCCTGCAGGAAGAACATCGTTGTCTCCATTTTACGGAGAAGGAAGCCAAGGCACGGAGTGGTGAAGCCACGTGGTGCTGGGAACCTCACTTCAGAGTCTGCTCAGGGCTTCCGTCCACTGCAGCGGGACTCTGGGCCATTTCCCTAGTCCTCCACTGCTGGTGTCTGTGGAGGTGAATGGTTGTCCAGGTTCCTGGACCCTGTTTGGTGGGGCTTTAAGGAGATTGCAACCTGCCATCTAGAACATCAGAGTCTTCTCTTATGGCAGAGGGCCTGGAACTGTTTGTCGTCCTGCCATTGTAGTAACAAAATCAGAAGATTTGGTGATGATAAAAATACCCTGAATTTGCAAGAGCTGATGATGCCCACACATTCTGCTCCTGTTTGTGGCAGGGAGGCACAGAGATCTTCTGGTGTGCTACAGGGGCCAGCAGCTGCCAGCTTGGATGGGCAGGAGGTTGGCATGGGTGGATGACTTATTTGGCAGTTTGTGGAATGGCCATCACATTGAGCCATCTGTCCCCCCGCCACAACCAGACTCTGGGGTGTACGTGGGTTGAACTTTGAGTTGGGTCCTGAATCACCTGCTGCTCACCTGACCCCAGGGCCTCAGCAGTATATCTTGGCTTTCCTGAATGAGACGATGAGCAGAGAGCTCCCTAGAGAAGGGATGGATAAGACCAGGCATTCACAATGTGTATCTGACAAATATGGGATGACTGAACATGAGCAGGCAGGGCACCCACGGCCACAGGGCCTAATTTGCTGGTTTGGCCCCTGCCCAGCGCTATCAGTCTTTCAGCTACTAAGCCAGCTCTCTCCCAGTCGCCACCAGCTGAGTCTCCTTTTCTCCTCCTCCTGCTCCTCCTGAGCCTGGGGGTGCTGCCCTGTGGTCAATATGTCGCCAGCTGCCCTCTTGGCATGCCCGTTGGGGAGTATGCAGGGGGCTGGCCCTGGAGGGACTGTGATGGTTCTGTAGTCTTGCAGACTTGTAACAGGTGGAGACAGACCTCAACTAAGCAGAAAGGTCTGAGAGACACCGTGGCCCCCCAGAGCCATGCCCGCACCTGGAAGGCGCAGAGGGTACAGGCCATCTCTGAAGAGTCCTGAGGTTTCATCCCAGGCTGGCTGGCTGACCTCACTGAGTCCTTCTTATCAAACCTTGTTAAACCACCCGGGGGAGCCTATTTAACTTAGAGGCGTGACTAGGGTGAAAAAGATGGGGAGGAGCCTAGGTCCCTGCCTCCCATTAGGCCTCTGCTCTCTCAAAGCTCTGCACAAAGCAGAATTGGTGAGGTGCCCCCTCCCGCAACCCCCACCGCAGCAGCGCCTCTTGCCCTTGACAATACTCCCTCTGTGACCATTTTATGGGGATATTTTCCCCCCCACTTCACTATTCAGGCCTTCCTTGTTGGTTCTGTTGCATTCTTTTTTTTTTTTTCCTGATTCTAGTCTTTGGGGGACCTGGAGAAGCCTTCCCAGCTACCCTTGGGGCCTGTTTGAGGTCCTGGACTCCATCTCCCCAGAGCCTACAGCTCCCAGTGCTTCTGTGGGAGGAGTCCCAGTGCCCTGGGCTCACCAGGGCCTTGAGCCCTCGGACAAGAGAGGCTGGAGCTTCAGGTGATGCTGGGGACGAGACAGGAGAAGAACAGGGTGCACAGAGGAGGGTGGCCCCTTCACAGCACTAGGTGCTTGGAGAGAGAGCCAGGACAGGAGGGAGCCTGTTGGGAAGAACCGTAGGCTCTGGACGAGTGTTTGAGTTCCAAGACACCAGGCAAGTGTGAGTGCAGGGCAAGTGTGCTGAAGAGTTTCACGCCAGAAGACCCGGGCTGGGAAAAGGACTGCTCTCACGTGACTCTGGTTGTCTCCTGTGTTCCTTCAGGGAAGTCTGCAAAGGCTGGTGCCCCATGACCTCCATCAGGAAAGCCCAGCAGGAAATGAGCAACAGACCCAAGGCAGCTTGGGAGGCGGCCAGGGCCACCGCTGCCTTTGCCAACGCCAACTGAGGCCCTCTGCAGGGGACACATCCACACTTCCTTCCCCAGCATCTGGTAAGCGTGGGGACAGGAAGGAGGGGCAGGCCTTTGCCAGCCAGTGTCAGGCTGGGTGTTGCTTTGGGGCGATGCCACTGGGTGGGGTTTAAAGGAGAGAAACCAAGACCATCTGTTTCCCAGAGGCAGCTTTTGTGACCCTGTGCAGGGCCGGCAACTCCCTGGCTCTGCCATCACACCCTCCAGCCACTGCCAAGACTCTAATAGGGATGACAGAATGACTTGGCCTCTCAGGGAGTCCTCCCATGCCCCCGGACCTACTGCCTCCCCCATGCCTCCTGCACCCCCTGTCCTGTGTGCATGAGATTGTCCCCAAAGAGCTGTCCCAGTGGCCAGAATTGGAAATCACTGGCTCCCTAACACACAACCAGACTGTATTACTGCATAGTCCAAATATCTGTCTGTTCTCTGTACCGTTTCTTGCCTCCCAGATTTTTGCCCCTCTTAACAGGTAAGAAGACCAGACTTAGCCAAAGTCCCCTGGGAATCTAGTCTAACTAGATTTAAGGAGATGGGACCTTGAGAGGAACGGGTGCTGAGCATTTTTCCAGGCTCCTCAGCTGCAGACAGTGTGAAAGCAGGCCAGAACCTGGGCACTAATGCTGGGGCCTTAGCAGTTTGGAGATTTCCATTAGTTTCACCTGCAGTTACCAGGCATCTCTGAAAGGAAAGGTCAACAACCAGCCTGGAGCAATATTTGCTTTGGAAATGCTGGACCTTCCAGAAAGGCCAGGAGTGTAAGAATGAGAGGGCAGAGCCTGGGGAGTGCTCCAGTGATACACAGTGGGTGACTCAGGGGTCCCTGAAGAGGCGTAGGGCCCTGTCCTCCTCCCCCTAGTCCACCTCCTCTCCCTTTGCCTTCTCTGGCTCCTCCTCTCTGCTGCTCTTTCCCTGGCTTTTTTTTTTTTTTCCAAATTTTTCTCTCTTTTAAAAACATATTTATTTGGCTGCATTGGGTCTTAGTTGCATCATGTGGGATTTTCATCATGGCACACGGATTCTCTGGGTGTGGTGCACGGGCTCCAGGGCATGTGGGATCTTAGTTTCCTGGCCAGGGATGGAGCTCACATCCCCTGCATTGTAAGGCAGATTCTTATCTACTGGGCCACCAGAGAAGTCTCCTTCTCTGCTTTTTATCTTTCACCAAACAGGTATGGGTAGTCAGCTGCCGAGGGAATGTGGCAGAGCAGAAAGAGAACTGGCATCTGAGACCCAGGAGGCTGGGTCTGAGACTCGACTCTGCCCTGACCAGCTCTTTAATCTTAATGGAACTCTTAAGGCCCTGAGCCTCAGTTTCCAAGTGTACAGTGTGGGCCTGTCTCTGAGTTCCCAGCATAGCATCTCTTGAGCTCTTGTCCATGGCTCAGACGGTCAGCAGTTGTTGCATTTGGACATTCTTCCTCTTCTGTTGATTCCTCTGCCCCATCCTGTCCCCTGCCTGCACTCCAGGGCTCCCAGGACCACTCCGACCCCTCACCCCAAAGGAATGACTTCCTGACAGTCATCCCTGCAGCTAGAGGAACTTGGCACCCTTAGGCAGGCTCCTGTCCTTCGCTTTCCCCCTGTTCATCCCTGCGCTTGGGGAGGCAGCCAGCTGTGTCTTGGATGAGCCATCCGCCCCGTCCAGCTGACCCTTGGGCTACATCCACAATGGAGCTATTCTCTGTAGACTCTGCTGGGCACTCAGGGCTGGTGTCTGCCTCTACCGGATCCCTGTACCCCAGCAGCCCCTGGTGGAGACACCCACCCTTGGCTCTGCCAGCGCTGGCTGCAGAAACCACGGGAAAGTTGGTGCCCTGACTCTCTGTTGGGTCTCCTCCAGGGAGGACCAGCGTGATGACCGACTCCCCTTTCCTGGAGCTGTGGCAGTCCAGAACAGTGGCCATCCGCGAGCGGCTGGGCATCGGGGACCAGCCCAATGACTCCTACTGCTACAACTCGGCCAAAAACAGCACCGTGCTCCAGGGGGTCACCTTCGGGGGCATCCCCACTGTCCTGTTCATAGATGTCAGCTGCTTCCTGGTGAGCCCCCCGGGGATCACATCAGTTATTTGTTTGGCACTAACCCCCGCCCCCCCGGGGTTTTCTGGGAAACTCAGGTGAGGAGCCAGACATCCCTGGGTCTACGTCCCAGCTCTGCTTCCTGGTTGTCACCTTGGGCACATTACATAGCTTACTGGGGTCTCAGGTTTTTGTTCTGTGAAAGGGAGGTAATAATTCTTATCTCGGAGACTCTTGGAGAAGGTTAAATAAGGCGAAGCATGTGAAGAATGTACATTACTGCTCTTTTGTTTGTTATCATTGTTACCAAGTTGTCAGCCCGTCATGTGTCTAAGGCCCTTAGGAAGGGTCAGTCTGCTGGGATGAGAGATGTGACTGGAGAGTGTGGATGAGAATTAGAGCAGCTGCAATTCCCAATTTATAGATGTCACCCTTATTCCCCACTGGGATCCTTGGGCCTTTAGAGAATCAGATGTGGAGAAAAGGAGAGAATTGGGGGAAGGCGAGTACACCTTATTAGCACCACTCCTCACAGTGGAATTTTGTTAATTCAGACCTCCTCGTTCTCAAAGACCCCCACCACCCTCACCCAATTTGAAATATGCCATCTTCTCCGCTAGACTGGCTCAGACTTGCTAGGTGTGATTTACTGGGTGCTAGGGGCACCTTCTTTTCAAAAGTATCCTTGGGATGATTTGTCCCTCTTGTCACCTTCTCCTCACATATAGTGGAGACCATCTGGGTAACCAAGGTAAGAAGGGGTAGAGGGAGTGAACCCCTTGGACTGCTTTGGACCAGAGGCTAGGCTTGGGTGGGAACCTGGGAGAGGGGAGTTAGGGTAGCCTAAAGTGCATGCTAAGGCACTTGAGGGCCCCGTGTCCTAAAGGAGGCGGCTATCCAACCCAAGTTTACTTGCAGGAAAAATGTTCATAGGAAGAGAGGAAGGAAGTTTTCACTCCTCTTTCCATTTTCCTCCCTAGGATTAAGGTCTGAATTGTTGCATTAGAGTTTTGCTACATTGTTGATCTTCTATCGGCAGATATGGAAACCAGTGTGCTTCTCATGCTTTTACATAAAAGGCTCCTTAAGTGTCAAGGAACCTACCTCTTGGGGCCAAAACCCATTCATAGGTTGAGAACAGTCCTCTGCCAGGCATGGTTGGGTGGGGGGAGTAGGTGGGAGTGTGGTGATGGATTTCAGGGTTGGTGGGGTTAATGGAGGAGGGTGGTTCTGGAGCTGTTATCCAGCGTCTTCAGGGAGGGGAGTCTGGGCCAAGGAGAGAAGTCAGGAGACACAGGCTGGGTGGGTCTGTCTTGAACAGGATTTGATGAGAAGAGAGAGTCACTCTCTGTTGGAGTGTGCTGGTGGGGTACATTTTTATTGCAGGAAGATTTGGGGATTGGAGCCAGAGGAGCCTGAAAGACATGGAGGCATGGGAAATATCTACACCACTTGGGCCAAGGCAGCAGCCAGGGCAGAGGGCCAGCACTCATTGTGCAGCTTTCATATTTTTCTGATGACAAGACTCACCTGCCCTTGAAACTGTATCACCAACTTCCACCTTCACCTTGAGAGAATTCAGCTGGAACTTAGCCACTCTGGAGTCCAAAACCCACATTTTAAAACCGCAGTCCCTGACCAGGGCACTCAGGGACATGCTGATTAAAATGTGTCTTTCTACCTCCCTGGATTTTGAAGGGAGGGAGCCTGTCCAGGGTGGGGAGAGAGGCAGGAGTAGGGCAGAGGACCTGCAAAGGAAGGGAGGGGAGTCTAGAATCCATGGGTTTTTAGAGCGTAAATGGGGTTAGACTTGAGTCCAACCCCTTCCGTCGCTATTGGGCATGCAGGGCTGTGGATGGCCCTGGCTTGTGGAAGTCAAGCCAGCTAGCACTGGGCCTTTGGTGGGCGTTGCCCCCATGTGTTCTGTGCCAGGCGTCCCCAGGGCTTGCCTTCCTGGAGAACCGAACTCAAGGTAAAGATCTGACCCCTTCTAGCTCAGCCTGCTCTCATGGTTCTGTGATTAAAAATGCAGCCTGATGTGAAGGCGGGAGCTGGTCCCAGGGGTGCTGTTAGGGCCTTCCTACTCAGGGGCCCTTGCAGGCAGACCAGGGCTGAGGAAGGTTGTGGCCACCCGTGCTGCCTTGAAAGCAAAGGATAGGCCCTGGGAGCTTGACCGGGAGGCCACCAGGGCAAGCTCAGTGTCGGCACTGATGGGGACGGGGGCTGGTGAAGGGGGCGAGCGCAGCATCGAGCTCTGGAGCTGTGTGGCCTCAGGCAGCTCAGCACCTTCTCTGGTCCTCTAGGCCTCTTGAGTCTAGGCAGGTGGCTTTGCCCTGAAGACAGCCGTCTCTTCTAATTAGAAGCCATCCGACCATCCAATAAGATTTTACTTGGTTTCTTTTCTCCTTTTAGTTTTTAATACTGGTATTTTCCATCATAAGAAGAAAATTCTGGGATTATGGCCGCATTGCCCTGGTGTCAGAAGGAAACAGGTAAAAAGGCTCATTATTTCAAGTGTTTGTGTGTGTAGGTGGGGGGATGGGGAGAGAGAGTGTGAGAGGCTGGGAGGGGCTTGTGAAGCCCACCAGGCATAGCCCACATGTGATGCCCATGTTAGATGGTGCTTATTAGTACGTCTGCCAGGCCTGTACCAGAAACTGTTGTCTGCTCTTTACTGCAGACCTGTGAGGTTGGCCTCAGTACCTTCTTTGTGGTGTTGAGAAAACCAGGGCCCACACACTCAGCTCTGCCTTGGGGTTTGGGGCTGGCCGTGGCTGTGAACCTTCTGCTTCAGACTACGGAAGGAATCTAGTTGCTTCAAATAATTCAGGCTTTCATCATCAAAGAAGGATGCCTGCTTTCTTCCTTACCTTGACCATTTCCAAGTGCATCTTCTTTGAGATTAATTAGTTTGGGGCTGGGGATGAGGAGAGCCGGGTTGGGAAGGGCAGCAGGGCTGCAGGCGAGCTGCTCCCATCCCCGGGGCAGGGTCCACCCATGGCCTGAATCCACCAGCTTCAGAGGGCCTGCGTCAGAACACACACAGACTGCCCTGGCCAGGACTCAGGCCCTTCCACCTCCACCCTGGGCTCTGCTGGCTCTCTGCGCATGTCACCTCAACGGGGAGAAAGAGTTCTAGGTCTGCACAACTGGAATTTCCAGCTCCAGCTGCTTCCCCTCACCCCAGGATTTTGGGTCAGATGCCGAAATAGGAAGTGAGTGGGGAAACAAGGACAGGCCCAGGCTCCCTGTCCTCAGCCTCCCCAGGGGCTCCCCAGGCAGGCCCCGACTCTTGCTTCACAGGTGGCTCCCATGTTGAAATGTGGTCTGTGCAGGAGGGTCAATGGGGGTTGTCTATCGATGCACCTTCTTTCCCCACAGTCTCCACTCTGGTTTTGCAGAAGCCCGAAGGTTAGGCAGTGGGGTGTCTTGCTTTAGCTGTATGTGAGCCTTGGACAATTTAGGGGAACTTTTGAAACACCTGGTACATTTTTGGCACATTCACCCTTAGGAGGACTGAATGCATGCATGCGTGTGTGCTCAGTTGCTCAGTTGTGTCTGACTCTTTGCAATCCCATGGACTATATAGCCTACCAAGCTTCTCTGTCCATGGGATTCTCCAGGCAAGAATACTGGAGTGGGTTGCCATTCCCTTCTCCAGGGGATCTTCCCAACCCAGGGATCAAACCCGGGTCTCCTGCATTGCAGGCAGATTCTTGACCACCTGAGCCGTCAGTACTACTGAGTACTGCAGCAGAATAGAGCACTTGGAAATCGGGAGACACCCTCACTTCCGTGGCTGTGTCATCTTGGTCGGGACCCTGAACTTGAGTTCGTTGGATCGTTTCTTCTGGCCCTTTTTTGCCTGGAGGGTTACCGTGAAGGTCACATAAGGCAGCTCTCTGGAAAGGCTTTGACAGTTGAGTTTCACCAGGCCTTGTGCCATTAGAAGTGGGATAGTGAAGCTGGGTGCAGGAAAACAGAGAGAAACAAAATTCACATGTTGCAAACCCCTCAGATTGGCAGTGCATGGGAAGCTTTTATGGGTTACTCAGAAGAAAGGATGTGCCCACATTAGCAATGTAAAATGCCCCAATTTGTTAAGTCCCAAATACATGTTTTGGACATTTCCTCATCTATGAAATTAGGTGCAACCTGTTATCAATGGTGGTCATAATTTAACTGACAGCATCCTTTCCTTCTTAGTGATTCAAAAATTACAACCAGAGCTGTCTTAGATTTAATAAGATAGTATTTATTCCAAGTTTTACTTGATATGTTGGGAAATATATTGTAAACAGGCAACACTTTGAAGTCACTTTATATATATCAGTCACAGGGCTGAGGTTCAAGGAGGTGAAACACAGGATGGTCCATTGACACCCTGGCCCCCTGTTCTTCATCCCACATAGCAGAGTTTCATGTCTCACCATTCTTTGCAGTGGTCAGTGTCTTTGCTTATATTTTTATGAAGGCTGGTAGCTTTAGTCCTGAGCTCCAAGAGGGAGCAAGATACTAGACACAAGTTTTAAAATTTTTAAAATAACGATCTGTCATTTTTCCCCTTGTGTTTCTAGTGAGTCCAGATTCCAGAGACTGTCGTCTTCCTCTTCAGGGCAGCAGGACTTTGAAAGCGAGCTGGTTGGTATTTAAGGGGCTGGTGTGGTTGTGGCTGGGAGGCAGGGCTTTGCATGGATGGGCAGGAATGAACTGGCAGGGAGAGGGCAGTTGTACTCCTGGTGAGCTGCTAACTTTGCTAACCCTTGACCTCGAGTGGCAAATGCTGGTGACAGCGCTTCTCTGCTTTGACAGAGGCACCTGAACTTGAGGATTACTGTGGCACAGATGGCGGCTGAGTGACCCAGGATCAGGAGACTCGGCTGATTCTCAGGCACAAGGCTACAGCACTTGTCTGTGTTATCATATTTATGACTTTGTGTGACAGTTAATTATTAACTTGCCTGCTGGTTTATGAGTCAGCTGCAGGCAGGAACCAAGTCTTATCCAGCTCTGTTCCCCATCTCCTGACACCCAGTAGGTCCTAAGTATCTGGCGAATGAATGGCAAGAACATGTTTGTCTTTCCCAGCTGGGTGACAGTCCAACTTTAAGGCGAGCTAAGTTTAAGAAATGTGTTGGACAGTAAAACCCACGACGCCCTGTCCCTCTCTCAACCCCCTTCCAGGGAACTGTCCAGGAAGCAGGCTTGTTTCCTTGGCTTTGTCTTGCATCTCATTCAGTCATTTTGAAATGAACAGAAGCCCTCATCAACTTCTCCAGAGTGGCGCTGAACTTTCATCAGCTCTTGATTTGAATTTCACCATTTGACCCAGGAGCCTGTATAATTCCACAAATTGTCAAAACTTGAGAGGTTTTCCCAAGATGTTCAGGCCCAGGATGCGCGTTACAAAGGACTGGGAGCACGCACACTCTGTCATATTTGAACAAGAGCATTGCTTGCTGAATTGGGGACAGAAGCAGTTTGTTGTTTGTTTGTCTGTTTTTATATAAAACAGGAAGTTAGATTGTTGTTTAGTGTCAAAGCTGATGATTATATCTGCCTCCGAAAAACAGAGATTATTGGAAACTAACCCCTGTTCTCCATTCCCAGGGATGTTGCTCCTGGCTGACCGCAATCTTCCGTCTGCAGTGAGTACAGCGTGGGTGGCTGGGGATGTCTTGTTTGGGTGGGTTTGTTTGGGTGTTTGGCCAATCAGGAGGAGAGAACCAAGGTGCTGATCCTGAGCTGGAGTCTCTTAGATACTTTTCAGGCCCAAAGCAGTATGTAGGGGCAGAGAATTAAAGTGGCCCAGGCAGCCTCTATGCAAGCTAATAAAGCTTATTTTTTGCTTTAGGCAGTAATTCTGTCTGCTTACTATTTATCACTGATATATTTGCATGGAAGCTCTTCTAGGCATCATCATATGTCTTTGAATTGGTGAACAGTGGAGAAATAATGATTGTTTAATATATTCGCGGTTTCTCAAAACTTGGACCCCTTGGAGAGAAAGAGGTGCTTGGGGCCCAGTTAGCTGCGTCGCACGTGAGTGGCAGAGTCATGACACAGGGCTCGGCTCTGCTGCCTGTGGTGTGCTCTGTCTCCTCTGAGAGATCAGTGTTGTGAGATGCACAGTACTTTGCACAGCACCGAGAATGAGAAAATGCTTGCTGTTATGCTGTGATCAGCTATGACCCCACCCCGTTTCAGAGATGCTGAAAGGTAAAAAGGTTGTCTTAGAACTGATGAAATGTGGTAGTTCCAGGACATTGGGTAAATCCTTCTCTCTGGCACCCTTCTCTCTGGCCTTCAGTTTTCTCAACTAAGCTGAGAAATACAACATTGTAAAGCATTTGTACTCTCCCTGCCCTCACACACACACAAAACTGAGTGCAGCAGCAGCGCTGCCTAATTCGGGTGCATTCACATGTGTGAGACCATGTTATAAAGAGCCGAGGCTGCTGAGGCTTGTTCCCAGGGGAACTGGCAGGAGGCAGTCTGTGCAGAATAAAGCAGAGAAGTCTGTTCTGAAGCCAGAGGAAGCAGGGGGAGAGGTTTCTGGGGGGGAGGAGAGGACTGAGGTCAGGAAGGGTGGATTTGCTAGCCTCTCCCATCCCTGCCCATTATGGTCATGTCAGTGTTTCTTCTTTGCATTGGAAGTTGTCACACTTTGTGTAGTGAGTCTATCACAGACAGAAAAGAATCAGCGAGAAGACATGTAAGCCACCCCTAGCCCTACCTCTGAAAGGTACCTACCTCTGGCGCGTTTTCTGCTCCGCCACTCTCCATATCACCGCTGGTTGTGGCCCAGGTGATCCCCACCCCGGACTGTGGCTCCAGCCCTCCGCCTGGATCGGGTGGGGCAGAACAGAAATTTTGACTCATTATCTTCATGGTGACTAGAAAAGACTGCTTACAGTTTTCCCTGGAGTCCACCCCTATGGTTTCCATCTTTGCATGTCCCCTTCCAGCGTAGACCTCGCCTCACTGAGTGGGGCTGTAACCTATGTGTATTCTGCTTTGTCATATTAATGCTATTTGTTGCTTAGTCGCCAGGTTGTGTCTGACTCTGACCCCATGCACTGCAGCACACCAGGCTTTCCTGTCCTTTATTATCTTTTAGAGGTTGCTCAAACTCATGTCCACTGGGTCATTGATACCATCCACTCCTCTTGTCCTCTGTCACCCCCGTCTCCTCCTGCCCTCAGTCTTTCCCAGCATCAAGTCTGTTCCAGTGAGTCTGTTCTTTCAATCAGGTGGCCAAGTATTTGCTGGGTAAGCACATGTTATGGCAAAGTATATGCATTTTGGTAGTTTATTTAGAAGTGAACACAGTATAATCAGTTGCAGCATTTTTCCTCCAGCTAGGCAGTAGAAAGGAGGGATCTTAGCAAGCATCCCCATCCAGTGCCAGGCAGGCATCAGGCCTTGATTCTTACTGCCTCTTGTGTGCCTGCTGAGTGGCCAGATAGCCAGCAGGTAGCAGCCTCTCCACTTTAGGTCCTAGCCTCCCGTGGTTCCCGTGACCCTCTCTAGAGGTGGCTTAGCTGGATTCAACTGTGGTCTGTCTATGTGGCTACAGAGCTCACTCGCCACACCATTCACCACACCTTTCAGACCTGCCTTTTTATCCTGTTCAGTTCAGTTCAGTTGCTCAGTCATGTCTGACTCTTTGCGACCCCATGGACTGCAGCACATCAGACCTCCCTGTCCATCACCATCTCCCAGAGCTTGCTCAAATTCATGTCCATTGAGTCGATGATGCCATCCAGCCATCTCATCCTCTGTCATCCCCCTTTCCTCCTGCCTTTAATCTTTCCCAGCATCAGGGTCTTCTCTAATGTCTTTCTTCGCATCAGGTGATCAAAGTACTGGAGCTTCAGTTTTAGCATCAGTCCTTCCAATGAATATTCAGAACTGATTTCCCTTAAGATTGACTGGTTTGATCTCTTTGCAGTCCAAGGGACTCTCAAGAGTCTTCTCCAACACCACAGTTCAAAAGCATCAGTTCTTCAGCACTCAGCTTTCTTCATAGTCCAACTTTCACATCCATGCATGACTACTGGAAAAACCATAGCTTTGACTAGATGGACCTTTGTTGGCAAAGTAATGTCTCTGCTTTTTGATATGCTGTCTAGGTTATTTGTAGCTTTTCTTCCAAGGAGTAAGTGTCTTTTAATTTCATGGCTGCCATCACCATCTGCAGTGATTTTGTAGCCCAAGAAAATAAAGTCTGTCACTGTTTCCATTGTTTCCCCATCTATTTGCTATGAAGTGTTGGGACCAGATGCCATGGTCTTCATTTTAAGCCAGCTTTTTCACTCTCCTCTTTCACTTTTATCAGGAGGCTCTTTAGTTAGTTCCTCTTTGCTTTCTGCATAACGGTGGTGTCATCTACATATCTGAGATTATTGATATTTCTCCCAGCAATCTTGATTCTAGCTTGTGCTTCATCCAGCCTGTCATTTTGCATGGTATACTTTGCCTATAAGTTAAACAAGCAGGGTGACAATATACAGCCTTGACACCTTTCCCGATTTGGAACCAGTCTGTTGTTCCGTGTCCGGTTCTAACTATGGCTTCTTGACCTGCATACAGGTTTCTTAGGAGGCAGGTAAGGTGGTCTGGTATTCCCAGCTCTGGAAGAATTTTCCACAGTGTGTTGTGATCCACCCAGTCAAAGGCTTTGGTGTAGTCAATAAAGCAGAAGTAGGTGTTTTTCTGGAACTCCCATGCTTTTGCTGTGATCCAGCGGATGGTGGCAATTTGCTGAAGCCCTTCCTTACTTGAGCTCTTTCCTTCTTTCCTTTTGGTTGCACTGGACCTTCACAGTGGCGCCCAGGCTCCTCTTGTTTCAGTGTATGGGTTTCTCTGGTTGTAGCGTGTGGGCTTAGTTGTTCCACAGCCTGTGGGGTCTTCGTTCCCCTACCAGGGATCACACTCACAGTCGCCTGCCTCGGAAGATTCTTAACCTCTGGACCACCAGGGTAGTCCCTCCTTGAGTTCCTTCTTCCCAGTGTGGTGCTTTCCTGGACTTCTGAGACCAAGACCTTCAGGGTACCTTCATGTCAGGAATAAGAGATACTCCCCATGCCTTCTCCCTCCATAGCAGGGAAGTCTGGCAGTCAGAAACCAGAATTTTAATTTTCTGAGTGCCCAGATGACCCAGAACCTCCAGATATAGCACTGAAGGTGGGAAGGGGTGGAGCAGGTTGCCTCCGCCCCCGACCTCTGGGGCCACAGCAGGGACACAGGGAGGAAGCAGGGCTGGTCGGGTGGACAGAGCCTTGCAATGTTTGAAGCAGTGACCTCACCTCTCTTTCCCAGTTTGTCTGAGGGAGACGGGAGAAAGGGTGGGGGCTGTGAGCCTGACACACACAGCTTTGCTCAGAAGATTCCCAGCAGCCCTCTGGTCAGTGGCTCTGCTTATTCAAGAATGCAGGAAAGGGCTGAGGGATAATTGTACTTACACACCTCACTCCCATACAAATGTAGGCACAGATGTTTCTAGAGACAGTGAGTGGAGTGGTGACAGGTTCTTTCATCCAGGAGAATGGGGTGGAGGCTGAGAGGCAGGCTCTGGAGTTCACATTGTAGTTCTGCTATTACAGGCTGGGTGATTGTAAAAGGTTTATTTTAAAAAAATGTTTATTTGACTGTGCTAGGCCTTAGCTGTGGAATGTAGGATCTAGTTCCCTGACCAGGGATCAAACCTGGGTCCCCTGCATCGGGAGCATGAAGTCTTAGCCACTGGACCACCAGGGAAGTCCCAGATTGTAGAAGTTAATGTGATTTTTCTGTTCCTGTTTCCCCACATGTAATATGGTAGTCAAATTGGGACCTACCTCCTAGATGGTCATGAGGATTATATGGGATAATCCATGAGAGGGCCGAAGGGCCTGGCCCGGTACCACTACTCATTAGGATTCTGTGTGTGTCTTGGCCAGTGATGACCAGATCCTGGAGTGGTGTGGGGAGGACGCCATCCACTACCTGTCCTTCCAAAGACACATCATCTTCCTGCTGGTGGTGGTCAGCTGCTTGTCGCTGTGCGTCATCCTGCCTGTCAACCTCTCGGGGGACTTGCTGGGTAAGGACTCCTCGTCTTGCCTGCGCTGGGCACCGGGCAGAGCATCAGCCCTGGGGAAAGGGCTCATGGTGCTGGGTCAGAGCCCCGGGATTCCTGCTGAATTCAGATGTGAGAAGGTCTCAGGGTGACTTTCTGAACTGGCCCATTTGATTAAAGATCTGATGAAGAATCCACCCCAAACCTAGGCCAAGAGTTGGGGACTCTAATATCTAAGTAAGAGGAAGACCTCAAAATCTGTAAGATCAGAGCTTTCAGAGTGTGTTTTATAGCTTTCTGCTGCCACCCAAACCAGGTGGCCACAGTTACTGGATCTGGAAGATGGTTGTGATGCTCAGAGTAAAAATAAGAGTGTGGAATTCTATTTCCAAGCACCCACAGGAATCCAACACCCAAAGCACCATCATTAATCCACTTCTTTTTTTTAAAGAGTTTTTGATGTGGACCATTAAAAAAAAAANTCTTCTCTAATGTCTTTCTTCGCATCAGGTGATCAAAGTACTGTAGCTTCAGTTTTAGCATCAGTCCTTCCAATGAATATTCAGAACTGATTTCCCTTAAGATTGACTGGTTTGATCTCTTTGCAGTCCAAGGGACTCTCAAGAGTCTTCTCCAACACCACAGTTCAAAAGCATCAGTTCTTCAGCACTCAGCTTTCTTCATAGTCCAACTTTCACATCCATGCATGACTACTGGAAAAACCATAGCTTTGACTAGATGGACCTTTGTTGGCAAAGTAATGTCTCTGCTTTTTGATATGCTGTCTAGGTTATTTGTAGCTTTTCTTCCAAGGAGTAAGTGTCTTTTAATTTCATGGCTGCCATCACCATCTGCAGTGATTTTGTAGCCCAAGAAAATAAAGTCTGTCACTGTTTCCATTGTTTCCCCATCTATTTGCTATGAAGTGTTGGGACCAGATGCCATGGTCTTCATTTTAAGCCAGCTTTTTCACTCTCCTCTTTCACTTTTATCAGGAGGCTCTTTAGTTAGTTCCTCTTTGCTTTCTGCATAACGGTGGTGTCATCTACATATCTGAGATTATTGATATTTCTCCCAGCAATCTTGATTCTAGCTTGTGCTTCATCCAGCCTGTCATTTTGCATGGTATACTTTGCCTATAAGTTAAACAAGCAGGGTGACAATATACAGCCTTGACACCTTTCCCGATTTGGAACCAGTCTGTTGTTCCGTGTCCGGTTCTAACTATGGCTTCTTGACCTGCATACAGGTTTCTTAGGAGGCAGGTAAGGTGGTCTGGTATTCCTAGCTCTGGAAGAATTTTCCACAGTGTGTTGTGATCCACCCAGTCAAAGGCTTTGGTGTAGTCAATAAAGCAGAAGTAGGTGTTTTTCTGGAACTCCCATGCTTTTGCTGTGATCCAGCGGATGGTGGCAATTTGCTGAAGCCCTTCCTTACTTGAGCTCTTTCCTTCTTTCCTTTTGGTTGCACTGGACCTTCACAGTGGCGCCCAGGCTCCTCTTGTTTCAGTGTATGGGTTTCTCTGGTTGTAGCGTGTGGGCTTAGTTGTTCCACAGCCTGTGGGGTCTTCGTTCCCCTACCAGGGATCACACTCACAGTCGCCTGCCTCGGAAGATTCTTAACCTCTGGACCACCAGGGTAGTCCCTCCTTGAGTTCCTTCTTCCCAGTGTGGTGCTTTCCTGGACTTCTGAGACCAAGACCTTCAGGGTACCTTCATGTCAGGAATAAGAGATACTCCCCATGCCTTCTCCCTCCATAGCAGGGAAGTCTGGCAGTCAGAAACCAGAATTTTAATTTTCTGAGTGCCCAGATGACCCAGAACCTCCAGATATAGCACTGAAGGTGGGAAGGGGTGGAGCAGGTTGCCTCCGCCCCCGACCTCTGGGGCCACAGCAGGGACACAGGGAGGAAGCAGGGCTGGTCGGGTGGACAGAGCCTTGCAATGTTTGAAGCAGTGACCTCACCTCTCTTTCCCAGTTTGTCTGAGGGAGACGGGAGAAAGGGTGGGGGCTGTGAGCCTGACACACACAGCTTTGCTCAGAAGATTCCCAGCAGCCCTCTGGTCAGTGGCTCTGCTTATTCAAGAATGCAGGAAAGGGCTGAGGGATAATTGTACTTACACACCTCACTCCCATACAAATGTAGGCACAGATGTTTCTAGAGACAGTGAGTGGAGTGGTGACAGGTTCTTTCATCCAGGAGAATGGGGTGGAGGCTGAGAGGCAGGCTCTGGAGTTCACATTGTAGTTCTGCTATTACAGGCTGGGTGATTGTAAAAGGTTTATTTTAAAAAAATGTTTATTTGACTGTGCTAGGCCTTAGCTGTGGAATGTAGGATCTAGTTCCCTGACCAGGGATCAAACCTGGGTCCCCTGCATCGGGAGCATGGAGTCTTAGCCACTGGACCACCAGGGAAGTCCCAGATTGTAGAAGTTAATGTGATTTTTCTGTTCCTGTTTCCCCACATGTAATATGGTAGTCAAATTGGGACCTACCTCCTAGATGGTCATGAGGATTATATGGGATAATCCATGAGAGGGCCGAAGGGCCTGGCCCGGTACCACTACTCATTAGGATTCTGTGTGTGTCTTGGCCAGTGATGACCAGATCCTGGAGTGGTGTGGGGAGGACGCCATCCACTACCTGTCCTTCCAAAGACACATCATCTTCCTGCTGGTGGTGGTCAGCTGCTTGTCGCTGTGCGTCATCCTGCCTGTCAACCTCTCGGGGGACTTGCTGGGTAAGGACTCCTCGTCTTGCCTGCGCTGGGCACCGGGCAGAGCATCAGCCCTGGGGAAAGGGCTCATGGTGCTGGGTCAGAGCCCCGGGATTCCTGCTGAATTCAGATGTGAGAAGGTCTCAGGGTGACTTTCTGAACTGGCCCATTTGATTAAAGATCTGATGAAGAATCCACCCCAAACCTAGGCCAAGAGTTGGGGACTCTAATATCTAAGTAAGAGGAAGACCTCAAAATCTGTAAGATCAGAGCTTTCAGAGTGTGTTTTATAGCTTCCTGCTGCCACCCAAACCAGGTGGCCACAGTTACTGGATCTGGAAGATGGTTGTGATGCTCAGAGTAAAAATAAGAGTGTGGAATTCTATTTCCAAGCACCCACAGGAATCCAACACCCAAAGCACCATCATTAATCCACTTCTTTTTTTTAAAGAGTTTTTGATGTGGACCATTAAAAAAAAAAATCTTCATTGAATTTGTTACAGTATTTCTTCTGTTTTATGTTTTGTTTTGTGTGTGTGTGTGTGTGTGTGTGTGTGTTTGGTTGTGAGGCATGTGGGATCTTATTAATAATTCCCTGACAAGGGATCAAATCTGCACCCCATGCACTGGAAGGTGGATTCCTAACCACTGAACCACCAGGGAAGTCCCATGAACCCACTTCTTATACCAAGTGATTCCCAGCTTTGGTTTTGGGAACAGTTTAGGATGTATCTATATTTCCAAAGGGATGCCACGGGAATCTCAAAGTAAGATGAAGTCAAGTTTTGACTTTAGGTAGGTTGAGAAGTTGTCAGGAGCATCTTGGAGTAAAGCAAAGACCTTGGGTGGTGTAGCTCTGAAGACTGGACAAGCGTTACCATCCTCAGACTGGTCTGGATATCGTATCCTTCCCCTCCTCAGAGCTCCCCTATCCCCCGCATGTCTCTAGTATGACCCTGAGTATCTGTGCTTCTCTGCAGACAAAGACCCTTACAGCTTTGGGAGGACGACAATCGCAAACCTGCAGACTGAGTGAGTACAAGGTGGCCGGGCATGAGGGTACTGATGGGTGAGACTGAGGAGAAGGTGGACTCTGGAGCCCAGAATAGGCCAAAGCGAGGGGGTTAGCATCCCAGAGCTTCTTTGCCGCTAGCACCTGTCACTGGGCAGTGGGCGTGGACATGCCCCAGGCTGCCGTTGTTCTGCAGTGGGTCTTAGGAGACCCAGGGGTGTCATTTGGGGCTGGCGTGCATTTGCCAGCACAGTGCCCTCTATAAAGGGGCACTGGCCATGCCACCTCTGCTGGAGGAATCTGTCTTGATGAAGCCTTTGGCCTTCAGCCCAGGGCCATGAAGGTAACAAGCCCAGCCCCTGCCCCCCAGCCCCTGCCTGGGGGCCCAGCCCTGATGGCAGGTGCTGTTTCCCTCTCCTCACAGCAACAACCTCCTCTGGCTGCACACCATCTTCGCTATCCTGTACCTCATCCTCACCGTGGTCTTCATGCGACACCATACCCAGTCCATCAAGTACAAGGAGGAGAGCCTGGTGAGTAGGGGATGGTCTGGGCATGTGCTGGGGAAGGTCTCGGGTGGGAGCCAGAAAGGACTGGCCCAACTCTTATTCCCCAGCACCACAATGGCAGTGAGCTCAAGGGGGCCTCAGGCTTGCATGTGTGTGCTCAAAATTGGCATTTAGAATTTCTTTTTTTTGATAGATTGTTTTAGGATTTGGCTATTACCCGCCTTTGGGGTTTGGGCTTGTAGTTACTGATTCTAAGTAACTTTCAAGAAGTTTGACTTGAGAGCAGCTCCTTCTCTCTTTGCAGCCGACAGCTTGATGGGGGTAGGGGAAGTTTCTGTTGTTACTGAGTCACTCAGTCGTGTCTGACTCTTTGTGACCCCATGAACTGCAGACTACAGCACACCAGGCTTCCCTGTCCTTCACCATCTCCCGGAGTTTGCTTAAACTCATGTCCACTGAGTTGATGTTGCCATCCAACCATCTCATCCTCTGTTGGCCCTCTTCTACCCTCAATCTTTCCAAGCATCAGGGTCTTTTCCAATGAGTTGGCTCTTGAGTCTTACTCTGATCTGCTGTGTGACCTCTTTTGAGTCACCTCCCCTCTCTGGGTTCTTTCTCAGTCTCTTGTCTTGCAAAGGAGGCTCATAGAAATTGCTTTGGAAATGTATTTTTTTCTTGTCTGTGCCACTGTGTGACATGTGGGATCTTAGTTCCTCAACCAGGGATTGAACTCATGCCCCTGCAGTGGAAACACAGAGCCCTAACCTCTGTACTGCCAAGGAATCCCCTGGAAGTGTATTTTTGACTGCCTAAAAAAGATGCTATATAAATAACAGACTTCAAGGCTCTGTCAGGCTTGGAAGCCCCTGAGCCCCCATTGTTTTCCTTGGGGAGGAAAACAGGGTGAGCAGCTTGAACAGGGTTTCCTTCTGCAGACTGGCTTTCCCTGGTGACTTTTCTCTCTGATGTGTTTCTCTGGCAGGTGAGGAGGACCCTGTTTGNCAGGCTTGGAAGCCCCTGAGCCCCCATTGTTTTCCTTGGGGAGGAAAACAGGGTGAGCAGCTTGAACAGGGTTTCCTTCTGCAGACTGGCTTTCCCTGGTGACTTTTCTCTCTGATGTGTTTCTCTGGCAGGTGAGGAGGACCCTGTTTGTCACGGGACTCCCCAGAGATGCCAAGAAGGAGACGGTGGAGAGCCACTTCCGGTGAGCAGGGCCGTTTCTGCTGAGAGGGAAGGGGACTGCAGCCACCTTCCGGGTGGGACGGGCACCTTAGACGAGCTTGGGCACCCACAGAGACCCCCAGAGTGCCTGGTCCAGCCACAGAGCCTTGGATACTACTGTGGGCCGGCTCTGCTGGGGCTGCAAGGGCCTGGGCTGGGGTGATGCATCCTCTGCCAGAAGCCACGTGACTGCAGTAACTAGAGTACAGGCCAGCGTGTGGGAACAGAGAAACATCTTGAGAGCTAGTGGGGAAAGAAAAGGATTCATAGGAAACCCTCCCTCCCCACCAAAAAAAAAAAAGGATTCACTCTGGGCTTCTCTGTGTCAACTTTGCAGAAGAAGAGATACCTGAGAAAGAGTAGTCTCGGAGAGGAGGGACCTGGGCCTGCATTTCATGGTCCATTCTTCTGATCAGTGTGTGTTTCCTGAGTGAGCACGCTGTGCCCAGAGCTCTGTCTTCACAGAGCTCACTCACAGCCCTCCCGCCAGAACCTCCTTTTTGGCAGCCTCCTCTGAGCACCTGCACAGGGATTCCTGCAGGGGAAGGCTGGAGAAAGGGCTTTCCTGTGAGAAGGAAATTATATGTGTACAGTGCCATGAATGCAGAGCATCATATGGCACATCAGGAAAGGGGATGGTATGGGGAGAGCAGGCCAGAGACCCCCAGGATCCTGGGCTGGAGGGCTGGAACCCCACCCAGGGAGCTGAGGTTCCCGTCTGTGTTCCTTCCTCATCAGCAGTCAGTAATTTGTAGTATGGGTTAAGGGTTGGCTGTGGCTTAGCCTGGGCTTCCCTAGTGGCTCAGCAGTAAAGAATCTGCCTGCAATGCAGGAGACCCAGGTTTGATCCCTGGGTTGGGAAGATCCCTTGGCTAGGAAGATCCCCTTAAGGAGGGCATGGCAACCCACTCCAGTATTCTTGCCTGGAGAATTCCATGGACAGAGGAGCCTGGCGGGCTACAGTCCACGGGGTCACATAGAACACATCTGCATTCTCTGAACACAGCTGAAGCAACTAAGCAACAGCATGGCTTAGCTCTGCCTTATTTATGAAGAACACTTTCTAAACAAATGACTCAAGTTCAAGTTCAGTCGCTCAGTTGTGTCCGACTCCTTGTAACCCATGAACCACAGCATGCCAGGCCTCAAATTACTAATATAAACAGAATTGTGAAATGAAATGTTTAAAATTTATTGAGTAACCTTTTTTTCAGAAACTCAAAGCATTTTAGAAATATTTTTCTCTATGTAAACACCGGATACTGGAATCATTTTTCTTGATTCCCTGAAACAGCTCCCCCACATGTCCTGTTAGGCAACATCTGGAAACAGTGCGTATGTACGTGCCCATCTGTGTCCGACTCTTTGTGACCCATGGACTGTAGCCCGCCAGGCTCCTCTGTCCGTGGGATTTCCCAGGCAAGAATGCTGGAGTGAGTTGCCGTTTCCTCTTCCCAGGGGTCTTCTCAACCCAGGGATCTAACTCGCATGTCCTACATCAGCAGTCAGGTTCTTTACCATGGAGACGCCAGGGAAGCCATTTGGAAACAGTAGCTGCACTTAATGTATTACCTAAAAGAGAAAAAAAAGTCCTTGCATTCCCATTACAAACACTGAATCCCACTTTCTCCTATTTTAGGAAGCCCTTCTCGTGAACACTGCTGCAATCCCTGGGGATTGATGTGTGAATCAGCCTTTTAGCAAGGAAGCTTTCACTGTTGTTCTCTTCCTCAAACCTCCTACTGGGACCTGAAATTGTGATAATTTCAGGCTGCTTCTCACTAAAATGTAAACTTTTCCAGGCTCCACACCCAGTACCCGGTGCTTGGCGTGAAGTAGATAGGGATTTACACGGTTCAGGAGTGCCCAGGAGTTGTACATATGACTATGTGTATATGGTGAGGGAGAGCATCGTATGGTGGGTACAGGTGTGGGCCCTGGACCTGGGCTGCCTGGATTCCCTTCCTGGCTCAGAGATGCACTAGCTTTGTGATCTTGATTACAAGTCATTTTACCTCTCTAGCATTTATTTTCTTCATCTGTAAAGTGGGCACAGAAACCTCACAAGTCATGGTAAGGATCAGATAAATTAATGGTCTTACAGTGCCTAGCCAAGAATAAGTATACATGCNAAGATCCCCTTAAGGAGGGCATGGCAACCCACTCCAGTATTCTTGCCTGGAGAATTCCATGGACAGAGGAGCCTGGCGGGCTACAGTCCACGGGGTCACATAGAACACATCTGCATTCTCTGAACACAGCTGAAGCAACTAAGCAACAGCATGGCTTAGCTCTGCCTTATTTATGAAGAACACTTTCTAAACAAATGACTCAAGTTCAAGTTCAGTCACTCAGTTGTGTCCGACTCCTTGTAACCCATGAACCACAGCATGCCAGGCCTCAAATTACTAATATAAACAGAATTGTGAAATGAAATGTTTAAAATTTATTGAGTAACCTTTTTTTCAGAAACTCAAAGCATTTTAGAAATATTTTTCTCTATGTAAACACCGGATACTGGAATCATTTTTCTTGATTCCCTGAAACAGCTCCCCCACATGTCCTGTTAGGCAACATCTGGAAACAGTGCGTATGTACGTGCCCATCTGTGTCCGACTCTTTGTGACCCATGGACTGTAGCCCGCCAGGCTCCTCTGTCCGTGGGATTTCCCAGGCAAGAATGCTGGAGTGAGTTGCCGTTTCCTCTTCCCAGGGGTCTTCTCAACCCAGGGATCTAACTCGCATGTCCTACATCAGCAGTCAGGTTCTTTACCATGGAGACGCCAGGGAAGCCATTTGGAAACAGTAGCTGCACTTAATGTATTACCTAAAAGAGAAAAAAAAGTCCTTGCATTCCCATTACAAACACTGAATCCCACTTTCTCCTATTTTAGGAAGCCCTTCTCGTGAACACTGCTGCAATCCCTGGGGATTGATGTGTGAATCAGCCTTTTAGCAAGGAAGCTTTCACTGTTGTTCTCTTCCTCAAACCTCCTACTGGGACCTGAAATTGTGATAATTTCAGGCTGCTTCTCACTAAAATGTAAACTTTTCCAGGCTCCACACCCAGTACCCGGTGCTTGGCGTGAAGTAGATAGGGATTTACACGGTTCAGGAGTGCCCAGGAGTTGTACATATGACTATGTGTATATGGTGAGGGAGAGCATCGTATGGTGGGTACAGGTGTGGGCCCTGGACCTGGGCTGCCTGGATTCCCTTCCTGGCTCAGAGATGCACTAGCTTTGTGATCTTGATTACAAGTCATTTTACCTCTCTAGCATTTATTTTCTTCATCTGTAAAGTGGGCACAGAAACCTCACAAGTCATGGTAAGGATCAGATAAATTAATGGTCTTACAGTGCCTAGCCAAGAATAAGTATACATGCAGTATTTTACTATGATTTGTGAATGCATTTACTGGGCCGAGGGTCCTTTGCTTTCATTGGACCTGTGATTTTCAAAAGGGTCACAAACTGAATAGGATTTCACTGATGGTCTAAGGTAGATATGACCTGGAGCAAACAACAAATTTATTCCCTTGCGTGGGTAGAGGAGGTAATGGATAGTGTTATTTTTTTCTCCAAAAGATGTGCTGATTTAAAGACAAGTAGATGTAAACTTGTCAGTTTCAGGCAGTTACTTTCTTGCTATTGAAAAGGACCTCTTTGTATTA
Organism: Neotragus pygmaeus; assembly: GCA_006410875.1. Lineage (NCBI taxonomy): Eukaryota > Metazoa > Chordata > Mammalia > Artiodactyla > Bovidae > Neotragus > Neotragus pygmaeus. The sequence goes on along the minus strand of SJYV01013093.1, from coordinate 362,789 downwards.
TATTTCAAAATTTCCCCCTTTGGTAAAAGACAAAGAGGTGCAGAAATGAAAATGTAATTGCTCTGTCACCCTTGGAGTCTTTGGGGTCTCCCCTGCCAGGGGTTCTCTTTCCCAGTGGTCTTCTTTTGCTTCCGGGGCACAGGGATGCGTATCCCACATGTGAAGTGGTGGAGGTCCAGCTGTGCTACAACGTGGCCAAGCTGATTTACCTGTGCAAGGAGAGGTAAGGGAGGCCTGGCAGGGTGGTGGGCATGGGCAAAGCTGGCCTGCAGCTTTCTGACCCTTCCCTCTGAGATGCCCAGCTTCCTTCCTTGCTGGCCTTGGCTCCCCCAGTGAGGATGGAGGAGGGTGGCTCTGCCCTTTTCTTGCTTAGAAAGCTGGTGGGGACCAGCGGGTGATGACGGGTGTGGAGGCTGAGTCACACCACAGGGTTGCGAGTCTGACGTTTGTCCCTCCCGCTACAGAAAAAAGACTGAGAAGAGCCTGACCTATTACACAAACCTGCAGGTGAAGACAGGCCAGCGGACCTTCATCAACCCCAAGCCTTGTGGCCAGTTCTGCTGCTGTGAAGTGCGGGGTTGTGAGTGGGTGAGGGCCCACACCCTACTGGGGGTGTGGGTGCTGGGCCCCCTGACACCTGCACGAGGCCACGTCATCACACGGGGTTGTGTCCTCTGATAGGAGGATGCCATCTCCTACTACACGCGCATGAAGGACAGGCTGATGGAGAGGATCACAGAGGAGGAGTGCAGGGTCCAGGACCAGCCCCTGGGAATGGCCTTTGTCACCTTCCAGGAGAAGTCCATGGCCACCTAGTGAGTGTGGGTGTGTTCTTTGCTTCCAGAAGATTTGCTGTTCCTCTCGGGTTGAGATGGTCCTACTGGACCGCCATCTCTGAGGTTTGTTTGTGGCATCTGCATCTCCTTCTCTGGGTGTGGCTGGCGTGGGGGGCAGCCACCCACTCCCTCGATGAGCCCAGCCTGTGTCTGTGTGACGACTGGGCTTGGGCGATTGCAGCTGAGCCCCTCTCTGGCTGTCAGAGCCTTACCCCACTGCCGGCTCTCACCAGCTGCCCAGGGATCCTCTTGCCTCTGTGGCCCAGCATTTTCCCAGGTGGGATGTACCCGCCCTCCTTCATATATCCACTCTGGAATCAGATTCTCCTTCCGCGTATGTCCTTCCCATCTCCCTACAGAGGCACCCCTCGGGGTGGGATGCTCACTGCTGACAGGAGCCTGGCCCAGGGGAGTGGGTTTTCACCTTGGCTCTAGCTCCTAAAGCACTCTCATGCCTGGGATCTCCATGTCGCCTTCTGCTGGGGGCAGCAGGAGATGAGGGCAGGAGAGGGAGGCAGAAGGGAGGTGACCCATCAGATGCCCCTCCCCCTGCTTTCCCTGCCTCGGGCTTCATGAACCCCGGGAACAGGCCCCCTGGATGTGCCCTGCAGACCCTGAAGTGAAGCGGGGTGGGGGGAAGGCCAGTGAGAAGGGGAAGGGTGTTCTGAGACGGGAGTTGGGGGCTGGTGGGTTCTTTGTGGGAGACTAAAGGGGGAAGGAGTGGTGAAGGTGGATGTGGGAGTCCTAGGGAGGGGTATCTTGAGGTCATAAATAATGCAGTCTAATGCTGCTAGGGGGTCTGGGGGGAGGTGGGGGAGTGAAATGGTGAGGCCGTGGCCTGGGCAGGGGGATGCAACCAGCCCAGCTTAACAAGCAGCGTGTAGCAGGGGGGCAGCATGCAAAGAGAAGCCCCCTGTGCTGGGGCGACGGGAACAGTACAGGAGCTTCAGTCAGACAGCTGGGATGCAAACCTCACTCAGAGAGCCTGCCTTTCTTCGTCTGTATGACAGTAACGGTAATCCCTGACCAGCAGGCTTGTTCTAAGGACTGAGCAAAGTTCTGCACATAGTGTGCTGAGAACGGCATCTTTCACAGCGTTAATTATAATAAGCTAATTGTAAAGTAGAAGTCCTGTGCCACGGGGCTTCCATCTCACATGGTCCTGTTTGCCACATGTGTACATGGTACCCTGAGGGTCTGGACCCTGGTCATTTCTGCATTTCCTGGCAGCATCCTGAAGGACTTCAACGCCTGCAAGTGTCAGGGCCTTCAGTGCAAAGGTGAGCCCCAGCCTTCGTCCCATGGCAAAGAGCTCGGCATCTCCAGGTGGTCGGTCACCTTCGCCGCTTACCCCGAGGACATCTGCTGGTGAGCCCACAGCCAGGAAGGGGTGAGAAAGAGGCCGGGGTGTCCTGTGGGGCTGCCCAAGTCACCCGGAAGCACAGCTGTGACCTGGCACTCAGGGAGACACGCACTCTCCTGCACCCCTCTGGGTCGGGGCTGGGGGGCATCATGGGGGAGCCTGTCCACATCCAGGGCTTCACTCCAGTGTTTCTCCCTGGCATCAGCAGTGTCCAGTAGGATTATAATAGGAGCTGTGTGTGTAATTTTAAGTTTCCTTTTAGCCAGATTTTAAAAAGTAAAAAAAAAAAATGGGGAGTTCTCTGGTGGCATAGTGGTTAGAATTCCAAGCTTTCACTACCGTAGCCTGGCTTCAGGTCCTTGTCAGGGAACTGAGATCCTGCAAGCCATTTGGTGTGGCAAATATATATATATAAAGAACAGGTCAAAACAGAATATTAAAATTAACTCTCATAAGAATTCTCCCTATATATATAAAGTTATCATGTCAACATGTAATCAATTGAAAGGTTTTACAATCTCCTTTTCCTATGCTGTGGTCTTTGAAATCCCGCATGTATTTGACATTTCTGGCCCATCTCTGTCCAGACCAGCCACATGTCAGCACTCAGCAGCCACCTATGACTCAAGGCTGCTGTATCAGACAGGGCAGGCTTGCATTTAGTGCCAGCTGCCTCTGGCCTGGGGCACAAGCTGGTGACCTTAGCTGTGTCCACGGGAGCCTGAAGCATGATGCCCAGGGCAAGGATGGCCCGGCAGAGGCCCCGGCTCGGCTCGCCATCCAGCCTGACCTCAGTTCCTTGTCCAGAGCGAGCTTTGGGCCCTTGCCTCTGCCGGCCGTGCGTCAGCCCCTGGGAGTCCTGCTCTTTGGTTTGCTGACCTTTCTAAACTTGGGACTGTTATCACTCTGCTCTTGGTGGCGGCAAGAAGCCAGGGAGTTCCCAGCTGGGCCGTTTGCCTTTGCCCCCTGCCTCCCTCCTCCCTACACCCCAGCTCACGGGCCCCTCGGGGGTCCTGTGTCTCTGGTGGCTCACGGGCCCCTCGGGGGTCCTGTGTCTCTGGTGTGTGTGAGAAATGCCACGTTGGAGCCTTGTTTGGTCTGCTTGGAGGCTCCTGGTGTCTCTCCAAGTAGGTTCTGGCCCCAGACTCTAGCTGAGGAGCCATGTTACCAGCAAGTAACTTGTTTCCCCCCTGAGCTCACAGGGACCCCAAGTTTGACCTTCTTGGAGCTGAAGGTCAGTGCAGGACACTCGCCTGTGCTCCTGAGGTCAGAATGAGCCCTCAGCCAGAGTCCTCGGTCTAGTCGCTAGCCTGGCCTGAATCTGACCTTCTGACCCACCTGAGCCAAGTGCGCTGTTGGTGTGTTAGGTGACCAGAGCCTGAGAGATAAGCCTCCAGGGCCTGTGTCCTCCTCTCTGCAGGAAGAACCTCTCCATTCAGGGCTTCCGCTGGTGGTTCCAATGGCTGGGCATCAACTTCATCCTCTTCGTGGGGCTGTTTTTCCTGACCACACCCTCCATCATCCTGTCCACCATGGACAAGTTCAACGTCACCAAACCTATCCACGCACTGAATGTGAGTGACCTTTCTGCAAGGCCCCTCCTAGAGAGCTGGCGATAAGAGGGTGGAGTGGGAGGTGGAGGGATGAGGCCAGGGGCTGGGCTGGCAGGGAGGGGGTCAAACTAAACCAGGAGTTTAGTATCAAACTGAACCACTCGACTCATGTCTGTGTTTGTAAGCCCTGGGCATATATGGCAGCATTTATTACAATGTATTTATAGTAATGTTATATGTATATATGTGTGTGTGTGCATGCATGTATATGAATATGTATAGTGAAGTCACTCAGTTGTGTCTGACTCTCTGTGACCCTGTGGACTGTAGCCTACCAGGCTCCTCCGTCCACGGGATTTTTCAGGCAAGAATACTGGAGTGGGTTGCCATTTCCTTCTCCAGGGATCATCCCGACCCAGGGATCGAACCCGGGTCTCCCACATTGCAGGCAGACACTTTACCCTCTGAGCCACCAGGGAAGTCCATGTATGTGTATATGTGTTACTATAAAGATATAGATACAACTCTAATGGAATCAATCTAAATGCTCAACAGTAGGGGAAGTTTGAGTTAAATGAGGTGTATTCAGTCTGATAGACCATTAAGCTTTCATTAGAAAATTACATAGACTTTGTGGCAGACATGGGGGAGCTTATGATAAGATCAGGATGTAAAATTCTCTCTCAGCAGTGGTCATAGCGATGTGCCTGTGAAGTGTGCTGCTGTGGGGAGTGGCTAGCAAAGAATGAAAAAACGTCTTTTGCTTTCTGGGATAGCAGGATCATGATTCAATTTTTATTGTTGGTTTTTCTTTACATTTTAGTTTCCGGTAATCTTATTGTAAAGTTATTTACTCTAGATAGCTAGTGGATGATTTTTTAAAAAAATCTTACATGAATTGATAACAACTAAACACTCCCTAAAATGGCATCTACCTGGTTTCCCATAATTGGCTTTGCTGAAATATCATCCTCAGTCTTGTTTTTTTCCATTCCACTTGGCATTTGGTTAATCATACCCTGGGAAACACACAGTGGACAGAGGGCCTGAGGGCCTGCTCCTAACTCTGCCATTCCCTAGCTGATGAATTCAGAGCGTTGCTTTTTCCTCTAAAGACTGGTTTTTCTTCTATAACACTGCCATGTTATACTCATGGGGCTGTTGTGATAAATGGCTCAATAGATAATTTTAAAAATGCATAAGTTTTGTTGAGATTTTCAGCATGTCATTGAAGAATTGATGCTTTTTGAACTGTGGTGTTAGAGAAGACTCTTGAGAGTTCCTTGGATAGCAAGGAGATCAGACCAGTCAATCCTAAAAGAAATCAGTCCTGAATATTCATTGGAAGGACTGATGCTGAAGCTGAAGCTGAAGAACTGACTCATTAGAAAAAACCCTGATGCTGGGAAAGATTGAAGGCAGGAGGAGAAAGGGACAGCAGAGAATGAGATGGTTGGATCTCTGACTCAATGGACATGAGTTTGAGCAAGCTCTGGGAGTTCGTGATGGACAGGGAAGCCGCATATGCTGCAATCCATGGGGTCACAAAGAGTTGGAAATGACTTAGCGACTGAACTGACTGTATGATTGGGCTTCCCAGGTAGCTCAATGGTAAAGAATCTGCCTACTCATGCAGGAGATGCAGGTTTGATCCCTCAGTTGGGAAGATCCCCTGGAGAAGGAAATGGCAACCCACTCCAGTATTCTTGCCTGGGAAATACCATGGACAGAGGAACCTGATGGGCTAGAGTCCATGGGGTCCCAAAAGAGTTGCACATGACTTAATAACTTAACAACAACAGTGTATGGTCAAGGCCAGTTCTTTTGAGGAAGGATCTGCTGATTAGAATTCCCCTTTGTCTATTTTACAGAAAAATACCCTTATTTCATTGTTTGTGATTCTAGTTTTAGTTTCTTACAGTAAAGCAAGATCTTAAAGATACTTGCAAAAAGTACAGAATCCTAGATTTCATTTTCCTTGCTCTTTTCCAGTTAATTTACTGTTCAATTCAACAGCATTTTTCAGAAATTCACCTTTATCAAGTCTTTCCAAAGTGTCAACCTAGTTTTCAAAGAAATCTTCTATTGTTACAAGGCTCATTTTTTCAGAGAAGGTAACAAGTTAATCAAATCGTGAAACTGCAAAAACAAGTACAACAGGCATAGACCAGATTGGGAACTAACATGGCACAGTTTTGGGGAGCTATGAGTGGGCCAGTGGGAGCTGAGTGGGCAAGAGGCTGGGGAGGGGCCATCAGTACTACATCTTCCTTGGGTGTTTGCTGTTGGCTTTTTATAGGTAACAGAAGACATTCTCTATCTGGCCAGGAAGAGGAGTGGAGTTCAGTTGCATGTGAAGTTGCTTTCGTCCCTCTAAAGTGCTATGTAGGGACTTGCCTGGAGATCCAGTGGTTAAGACTTGGTGCTTTCACTCTAGCGGCGTGGGTTCAATCCCTGGTCAGGGAACTAAGATCCCACATGCTGTGTGGCATGACCAAAATTAAAAAAAAAAAAAAAAGAGAGCTGTACAAATATCAGGTGCTGTTATCATCTATTTAGCCAGCGTTATGGAATATCTACCCTGTACCAGGTACAGCATTGGTTCTAGGGGACAAATACAAGCAAAACCCCCGAGTTCACTGAGTCACCATGCCAACAGGTCATGACCCAGATCGCCCAGGCTCACAGCTCTCTCTGCCGTGGACTGTTTTTTAGGACCCCATCATCAGCCAGTTCTTCCCAACTCTCCTCCTGTGGTCCTTCTCTGCCCTGCTCCCCACCATCGTCTACTACTCTACACTGCTGGAATCTCACTGGACCAAGTGAGTTTTCCGAGACTCACCCCTGAGGGAAGGGGTCCCTGGCCTGCAGCCTACCAGCGCGATGGGCACTCAGCAGCGGCCTTCCTAGGGGTACCTGGGGCATCTGAGGGACTGCGAGGGCTCACGTCTGACTTCCTGCAGGTCAGGAGAGAACTGGATCATGATGACCAAGGTCTACATATTCTTGATCTTCATGGTGCTGATCCTGCCCTCCCTTGGCCTCACCAGGTACACATTACCACCTCCTGCTCTAAGTTCAGAGCCAAGGTCACATCCAGAGAAAATGCAAATGGCTTGGAAATGGATCCAAATTGTTAACAACACTTAAACCTGTCACACCCTCTTGGAGTGCAGTTGTGTTGACACACTGATACTTTCAGAGATAGGTTCTTTCTGCCTTGAAAACAAAAAAGCTTAAAAATGAAACTTATCAGGGACCTTCCACTTAGGGAGCAAGTCTAATCATGGCTTTGGTTATTCAGAGGAAGGAAGCTTCTGTGAAAGCAGGCCCTGATGAGTTATGGTGTCATAAGTAACCAGTATAGATGCAGTGTAGAAAATCAATGTAGATCTTGAGATTAGGCCTTTTACAAAACAAACAACAATCAAAAAAAGCAGAAAGAAGAAAAAAAAGAAAATACAGGTATGATCACATGGAGTCTTGGAAATAAATTCTTACAGGATTTATTTTTCTTTCAGTTTGGATTTTTTCTTCCGGTGGCTCTTTGATAAAACATCCTCAGAGGCCTCTATCAGGTTGGAGTAAGTATCGGCCACATTGAGTTCTGGCTTTAGGTCCCGGATGAATCAATGTCCCCAGAGGCTGGGACAGAGGGGGAGGGTGGTCTGTGCTTCAGTGCCTATAGCCTCTCCATCACCCCTCCAGCTTCCTGGCTGGGCTGCATCCTGGGAACTGACCCACTTTGTGCTACATGTGCAGAACTGTGGTTAATCTTTTAGGTTAAAACTCAATTAGTGACAGTCTCCTTCATCCTTTGAAACTTACTTACTGAGAACAGAACCGCTTGGGGAGAGGGAACTGCTAGGTCTCAGGGGTGCCAGGGAAGGGAAAGGGGAATAGTAATTAGCACTGCAACCAGAATAACTGTCTGGTCCCGGGTTATTTTTGCTACGAGAGTGGAGTTAAACTTATTTCTAAATGTGCGTCCTTGTTAGTATTTTCAGCTTATACCACACCCTTTTAATAATAATATCTGTTATTTAAGAAGATGCTCTGCTAAATGCTTTATTCTGGTTCTCATCGAATCTTCACAACAAGCTATGAGGCAGAAATGATGACTATTTCCATTTTATGGATGAGGAGACTGAGGCCCAGAGGTGTTGAAGAACTTGTCCAAAGCTACCCAGCCAGTTAAGAGACAGAGCTGGGATACAGCCCAGCCCCTCTGGTACTACACTGTAGGTCCTGATGTAGACCCTAAGGCTCAAGATAAACTTTCCCAAGGGAGTGTTCACAGGGAGGCCTGCGCGTGCCTATCTGAAAGGAGAGAGCGAATTTTCTTAAGTTCTCGCTGGGTAACCTGAGGACTTGGGAGCTGGCAGCCACAGACAGACTCACACCCAGCCAGCTCAGGTCTAGGTTGACAGTGATGGCCAGATGGCTGAATCCATGGTCAGCTTTCAGTCCCTCTGCCCAGTTGCGGGCTCCTCTCCCTCCCTGGGTGCTCAGCTTGCACACCCGGTGGCTCCCCAGGTGCGTCTTCCTGCCCGACCAGGGCGCTTTCTTTGTGAACTACGTCATTGCCTCGGCCTTCATCGGCAACGGCATGGAGCTCCTGCGGCTGCCCGGCCTCATTCTCTACACCTTCCGCATGATTATGGCCAAGACCGCAGCCGACCGCAGGAACGTCAAGCAGGTACGAGGGTAGAAGGCGCTGCCTTCGTCCTAGAGCCTCCCTACCAACCACATTTACCTAGCAGAGTGCCAGGCACCGTGCTCAGGGCCTCCTAGTTCAGCCCAGGACCCCACTGCGGGGAGTGGAGGTGTGAGGAGCCTGTGTGAAGGTGGCCTGGCTGCATCATCCTCCATCCAGTCTGTCTCAGGCAGAGGAGAGAGTGGGGAGTTTTGCATTTCAACTGGCCTGATCTCACACTCTCACACACACACACACACACACAACTAAGATCCATACATTCCTTTCCCATAGCCCTCCATTTGCATAAATTGTTAGATTACTCGAGAGGTCAAAGACATTTGGAACTGATGGCATTTAAGACTCTAAATTGGGTGTGGGGGTGTTCTCCTTTACTCTCCTTTGCTGTTGTGGGAACCATGAGTGGAGAGGCCCTGCATCCTGTCACTGAATCTTCAGAGCCCCTATGAGATGGGCCCTACTGGAGCCCGCCTTGCAGACGCACGGACTGAGCCACAGGGAGGTCAAATGTTTGGCTGAGACACACGGCTCGAAGGGGCGGAGCTGACCTTGGGTCTGATGCCAGAATCTGTGGAGGATCGTTCTACAGTCAGACATATCCCTTCTGTCCTTTGGAGGCTCACAGGCCTGTTGGGTAGACACGATTAGAACAAGAAAAACACTGTGAAAACATGCGTCATCGTGCCTTGAGAGGTCTGGGTGGGAGCTAAGTGAAGCTGGAGGAGGGTTCCTTGAGAGGTGGGGGTCACTGTGAGTCTCCTGTTTCCAAAGTCCTCCCCGATGTGTTCTCCCTGACCACCTAAGAGAGCATGGAGGTGGGCTGAGGTGGACCAAACCCCTAAGTTCCTCACCATCTCCTCCTCCCAGCACCAGGCCTTCGAGTATGAGTTTGGAGCCATGTATGCGTGGATGCTGTGCGTCTTCACCGTCATCATGGCCTACAGCATCACCTGCCCCATCATTGTGCCATTTGGTGAGTGACCCTGGAGTGGGCCCCAGGGTAGGCGGGTGGCTGGTTCCACAGAGTTCCCCAGGACAACCGGCACCAGGACGTCATGGAGCGCCCCAGACAGAGGGCCTCTTGTAACCCCGAGAACCACAAGCTGTGGCTCATAGCCACAGCCACACCAAATTTAATTTCCTGTCTCATGGATTGCCGCCACTGGCCTTCCAAACTGAGACCTCTCTGAGTCCCCCTCCGGTCTGCTGGCCTCTGCTGGCTGAGTGCTGCATTCTCAGCTGGGTCTCAGCCAGCAGCACTCGGGAAAGCCGTGTTTGTCACAGGGGCAGCCACTGTCTCCCTCCATGTGGATTACCACACTTCACTCTCAGGATCCTTCAAAGCAGGTCTTATTTCTGTCCCCTTTTCACAGATGAGGCACTTAACGCCATGTTAGTGAGGAGTGGAGGCAGGATTTGAACTTAGGACTTGAAGGCCAAGGTGTCCTTGACTTAGTAGGCCAAGGTCTTGCAAATAAAATACACCCTCCGGACCTGGCAACAAATGGAAGACTCTGGAAGGAAACAGAACACCCAGGAGGCTGAGGTTAGGGAGAGGAGGAAGTTTTCGTTTTCTCTGTATAATCTCTTGTACTATTTTAAAGATCTACAGTAGTGTTACTCTTTCAAAGCAACAACAAGATTTTTTTTTTTTTAAGAACCTGACATAATAGAAGAGGCAGCGCCTGCGTACCTTCTGTGCCATCCCTGGGTTTAGACCCTTGGGCATCTGTTGACAGTGACGGTGCATGGGGTCAGCTTGGGTGGGAAAGGAGAGGAGAGTGGGGGCACTGAGGGGCAAGGGGAGGGTCTCAGCCTGCTGGGGCTGCTCAGTGTGGGAGGAAGTTGAAGCCAGGCATCTGGGTGTAAAATCTCCTCTTTCCCCCAAATGGTCCTAGAACTGCAGTGATCCATGNCGAGTTTGGAGCCATGTATGCGTGGATGCTGTGCGTCTTCACCGTCATCATGGCCTACAGCATCACCTGCCCCATCATTGTGCCATTTGGTGAGTGACCCTGGAGTGGGCCCCAGGGTAGGCGGGTGGCTGGTTCCACAGAGTTCCCCAGGACAACCGGCACCAGGACGTCATGGAGCGCCCCAGACAGAGGGCCTCTTGTAACCCCGAGAACCACAAGCTGTGGCTCATAGCCACAGCCACACCAAATTTAATTTCCTGTCTCATGGATTGCCGCCACTGGCCTTCCAAACTGAGACCTCTCTGAGTCCCCCTCCGGTCTGCTGGCCTCTGCTGGCTGAGTGCTGCATTCTCAGCTGGGTCTCAGCCAGCAGCACTCGGGAAAGCCGTGTTTGTCACAGGGGCAGCCACTGTCTCCCTCCATGTGGATTACCACACTTCACTCTCAGGATCCTTCAAAGCAGGTCTTATTTCTGTCCCCTTTTCACAGATGAGGCACTTAACGCCATGTTAGTGAGGAGTGGAGGCAGGATTTGAACTTAGGACTTGAAGGCCAAGGTGTCCTTGACTTAGTAGGCCAAGGTCTTGCAAATAAAATACACCCTCCGGACCTGGCAACAAATGGAAGACTCTGGAAGGAAACAGAACACCCAGGAGGCTGAGGTTAGGGAGAGGAGGAAGTTTTCGTTTTCTCTGTATAATCTCTTGTACTATTTTAAAGATCTACAGTAGTGTTACTCTTTCAAAGCAACAACAAGATTTTTTTTTTTTTTAAGAACCTGACATAATAGAAGAGGCAGCGCCTGCGTACCTTCTGTGCCATCCCTGGGTTTAGACCCTTGGGCATCTGTTGACAGTGACGGTGCATGGGGTCAGCTTGGGTGGGAAAGGAGAGGAGAGTGGGGGCACTGAGGGGCAAGGGGAGGGTCTCAGCCTGCTGGGGCTGCTCAGTGTGGGAGGAAGTTGAAGCCAGGCATCTGGATGTAAAATCTCCTCTTTCCCCCAAATGGTCCTAGAACTGCAGTGATCCATGAAGATACACAGAAACCTCTGCTCCCTGGGGTTCAGAAAGAGGCTAGGAAAGGGAAAGAACAGAGGAGAGGAGAGAAGGGGAGGGGAGGGGTTGGGGAGAGTGAGAGCCAGGAGATACAGGTACGCATGGGCTCCAGAGAACCCAACCTGCTCCAGAGAACCCAACCCAGAAGATGGTTGGGTTGATGGAGCTCAGAGTTCACACTGCCTGGGCTCCAGCTCTGGCACAAAAAGTGCCTCCAGGAGGCAGGGGGCAGAGCGGCCCCTGGTCCCAGCCGAGATTCAGCTCACAGCTCTGGCTCTGCAGGCCTTATCTACATCCTGCTCAAGCACATGGTGGACCGGCACAACCTCTACTTCGCCTACCTCCCGGCCAAGCTGGAGAAGAGGATCCACTTCGCGGCCGTGAACCAGGCCCTTGCTGCTCCCATCCTGTGCCTCTTCTGGCTCTACTTCTTCTCCTTCCTGCGCCTAGGTAAGGGGCCTGCCGATTAGGACAGAGGTGGAGGGCAGGAGGCCACCCCCAACCTCCCATTCCCACATCAACACCAGCCAGTCAAATCTCTCACTGCTTTAAGAACATCAACTCGGTGTCCAATCAGAAGGTGGTACCCCAGGGTGAGGGCTGATTGGGTGCAGCACTGACAACCCAGTTCCAAGCTCCTGAGGTCAGCTGTAAGCTGGGGAAGGCCAGGTCCATTGCCCCAGACAGCTTTACAGGGAAGATGAAGGGACTGGACCAGAGGGGAGAGGGAAGTTTGTCCACGTGATTCTTTTAGGGTCCGCACGTCACAGTGTGGAGGAGGTAGGGGCAGGCAGGAGGGAAAACTGCTTGCAAAACTTCTTGCTTCCCTCTTGGGAAAAAGGAAAATGCAGAAGAGATGCCTGACTCTACCCAGGGCACTGGAGACTGGAGGGAACCAACCCAGCAAGGAGGTTGGCCTCTTGCCATTGACTCAGTTCCCCAGTGTCCAAAATTGACCCGGGATGATGGCAGCTATTCAGTGCGTCACTGTGCGCCCCTGGGGGTGAAGACAGCGTCCCAGCTGCTGGAGATGGTGGGAAGGGGATGGGAATGATGTCTTCTCTTTTAATTTTGGCCTGAGGGAGAAGCCACACAACAGTTCGTGCAGCAGGTGTGACCTCCCTCCATCAAGGCTGGCATCCCTTTGTCCCCAGGTCTGAAGGCTCCCCTCACCCTGTTTACCTTCCTGGTGTTGCTGCTCACCATCCTGGTCTGCTTGGCATATACCTGCTTTGGATGCTTCAAGCACCTCAGCCCTCTCAACTACAAGGTAAAGGGCCCCTCCCCGATCGCTGCCCTGCCAGAGTCTGCAGAAGATGGTTGGGTTCATCCTCCAGCCCTCCTCCACCTCTTCCCATATCAACAGATCAGCAGCCCTCTCCAGATTTATCCACGGGGAAGGCGTGGGTAGTTGGCTGTGATGTGTAGCTTTCCCGGCCTCCCCCTTCCCTGCTCCCTACGCCACCCCCTCCTCTCTTGGGCTGCTGCTGGTAGCTTTGTGCCAGCTGGTACCATTATTCTGGGTGTCAATAGTCTGTTTGTTTAGAGGGTGTTAGTTCAGAAAGATCAGTTATGTTTATCATTGCAAGTTTTTGCTGTTATCTGCAGACAGAAGAATCGGCGAGTGACAAAGGCAATGAAGCGGGGGCCCACGTACCTCCACTGTTCACAGTAAGTGTGTTTCTCACCCGAGCGCTGAGCACCTGCACAGGCCCAGCCAGATGGGCCTTGCAAACACGCTTTGATCTTCTCTCTTAAGACAGAAGTCCCCTGATCATGTGGCAGGAGGGTTTCTGAATTAATGTCATTTGAGAAGGAATCCCTGGTCCCTCCGGATGTTTTCTCTCGCATGTGTGAAGCCACATCCATCACTGAGAAGATAATTAGTTTTACCATGATACATACCCGTCCCCCTTGGTTTCAGCTCCCTGCTCACTTTCCTTCTTTGCATATTTCGTGCTTGGTGAGTTTTTGTTGTTGCTGCTGCTGCTGCTGCTTTTTCAATTNGTTATCCTTAAACTTTCCATGTGCCTGGAAGATGGAATCAGGTGATGGAAACCTGGTTATCCCCACAATTAAGAGCCAAAGATGGGGCTTGGGGCGGGGGGCTCCGATATAGCCCTCCATAGCGCTCAACACTCCCTGCTTGAGAGTAACAGTTGGCAGAATAAAGCATACCCTTTGAAAGGTACAGAACTTTTGCAAAAGTTTCCTAGGTAGTCTCCCAAAGCTGTTGTTTGCATATGTTTTAATGGCATAGCACTCGAATTATTTATACCTTCTCCTTTTTTTAAAAACAAACTTCAATGGAAACACACTGCCTTGGCCTCTCCCATGTGATGACAGCCTTTTATTTATGAGAAATTTTATTCAGTGTCATCAAAAGCATGGTTGAGACAAAAAATTGTGTGCTCTTAACACAGGTGATTGCAGCAAAGGAAATATTTGTAGATTGCTGTGGATTGTTGTAGACTGTGTGACAACCTTTGGGGAACTGTAGAGTCCAGTACACACCACTGTTCACAGTGCCTAGCTGACAGCCAGCTGGGCCTCTGCTTAGCTGACTTTGGAGCAACACTCTAGCCAGGAAAGTGGTTCTAAAGTCTCTGTGACTCCTTTCTGGCTTTGTTTTCAGGCTAGACAGATGCGTGAGATGGGTATGTAGTCATCTGAGGCTTGCTCCAGGTAAAACTGTGAACAAAACTGCTTTACCTTTGGCAGCTCGTTTACTTAGTGACTAAACAACAACAATTGTTTATCAAGACATACTTTTTTTTTTGGATGAATTATATGCTACTAATAACCATAATAATGTCAACCCAGGAGAAAAAATTTTTTTAAGACTCAGAAATTTATGATCATACATGAAAATATTGAATTTATATACATATTTTTGTTGCAGAGAAGTATAGTCTGTCTCNCGTCTATGGGGTCACACAGAGTCGGACATGACTGAAGTGACTTAGCAGCAGCAGCAGCAGCAGCAGAGAATGAAACAAATTATAGTTTAACAGTACACTGTAAGGGACTTCCCAGGTGATGCTAGTGGTAAAGAATCTGCCTGCCAACACAGGAGATGCAAGAGACACAGGTTGGGAAGATCCTCTGGAGGAGGAAATGGCACCTCACTCCACTACTCTTGCCTGGAAAAATCCCATGGACAGAGGAGCCTGGTGGGCCACAGCCCACAGGGTTGCAGAGTCAGACATGACTGAGCTAGGATCACACAGTACACTGTAACACAGTAGAGTCACTGTAACACAATAGAGACATCTAAAATGACAGTGTCCATGTGCACTGAATACGGAAATCAGTCCTGCATATGTTGCTAAGTGGAAAAGCAAACTATGAAGCCAGATCCACGGTATGACCCAATTTCTGTAAATAGTTACATGTATGCATATATTTATATGGTGTGTATAGGAATTTTAAAGTCTGAAAAGATAAACTACAAAAATGTAAAAAGTAGTCCTTTCTGAGCAATAGAATTTCAAGCAAATTATAGTCTTTCTTGTGGTTGTATAAACTTTAAAATTTTTCTACAATGGACATATGCATAACTTTTTTTCAAAGTGGAGAAAATTATTTTAAGGTAGAGTGCTGGGCATTGAAACAGCACCCTGGCCAAAGATGGGTGAATGGATTCCAGGCCCCCCCGGAGTCCCTTTAAGAACAGTCTCTCTTCCCAAGCAAGTGGGCGTTCATAGCAAACACGGCCAGGGAGGCTGTCACAACTCCCCCATGAGGGCTGGCACTGACGGCAAGGTCTGCGGTTTATTCACTACACAAATAATACGTGCTTTCTGTCGGAAATAGAAACCAAAGATAAATCAAAAGCCAGGGGCGGGGAATCACATGTAATCTCATGATCTGAAGAGAACACTGTGTTACCCGTCCAACATTTTAAAATAATTTTTTTATTTGGGGACAATTTCAGATGCATAGAAAAATAGTGGAGCTAGTACTGGAAGTTCCCATATACCCATATTTAGTCTCCCCTACTATTAACATCTCCTGTTAGGATGTACATTTATTATAATGTATGAACCAGCACTGATACATTAATAACTAAAAGTTCATACTTTATGTATTCAGGTTTCTTTAGTTTAGTTTTGTCTTTTTTTAAGTTTTAAGTGGTGGAAGGAACATTTAACACGAGACCTATTGTCTTCACAAAGGGTTTATTTTTGCCTTTTTTTCCACAGTGTGTACCTATAGATAGGTACAGTGTCATTCAGTGGCTCCTGAGAACTCGTGTGTGTGGTGTGTGTGTGTGTGTGTGTGTGTGTGTGCAGTCACTGAGTTGTGTCCAACTCTTTTGAGACCCCAGGGACTGTAGCCCGCCAGGTTCCTCTGTCCATGGGTTGCCATTTTCTTCACCATACTTAGAACTTTCTCGTCTTGGATAACTGAAACTTTATACCCGGTAATTAGTAACTCTATAGTTCCCCACCTCCCAGCCCTTGGCAGCCACCGACCTACTCTCTGCTTCTATGAGCACAACAATTTTAGATATCTCATATAAGTGGAACCGTGCAACCTTTGCCCCTTCTGTGATTGGCTTATTTCACTTATGGTAATATCCTCGAGGTTCGTCCATGTCATCACATCTTATGAGGTTTCTTTCCTTTTAAAGACTGAATAATACTGGCACATACACACATACAATGGAATATTACTCAGATTTCCTTAGTTTTTACTCAGTGTCCCTTTCCTATTCCAGGATCCTATCCAGGACACCACATTACATTTAGCTGTCAAGTCTCAGGCTCCTCCTCGGCTGTGACAGTTTCATACGTTTTTAAAAACAGAGAACATAACTTGCCTTTAACAAAAATAGAACCCTACATACATTCTATTTCGGAACCTGATTTTTTTTCCCCACTTAACAGTAGATCCTGGGTGTCCTTCTATGCTGCTAAATTTACTCCTAAAGTTGATTTTAGTAGTTAATGTTAACTCCTTCGGAACACACAGCATCATGTGAGATTATTTTTGATTCAAATTCTATCACAGTATCATTTGAGTTTAAAATTAGAAAAAACACACATATACATCCATTCTGTATAGCAGCGTATACGCAGGCGATCCCTGGAAGCATGTTACTTAACAGAAGCAGATGCTGTGCCTGGGGAGGGACGAGGGAGACTCTCCTTCTGTACTTTTTGAATTTTAAATATTGAAATTTTAAAAACTAAAAAAAAAAAAAAAGTTAAAATTTGCTCTACGGGCCCTCCTTCCCTTTGGGGTGAAAATGTTCTCCTGGTTGCCCTATGGATCTGTGGTGCTTGTAGGATCTCTGTGCCCAGGCTGCCGGGTCAGAATTGAGGAGACAAGCTGGGCTCAGAGGGCAGCCACGGGCTTGGTGAGGGGAAAGGGCAGTGGGGAGCGGTTGGTCACAGCCGAGGGCCAGTGCTGAAATAGTGGCCACGGGTGAAGGAGGAGGGGACAGGCTGGGACACCAGAGAGCTGAGTTCCAGCTCTGAACCTCCACTTCCCTGTGACTCAGTCGTCTCCCTGCCCCCGCTGGGAGGTGGCGGCTCCCGGGAGGCCTCTGCGTGCGTCTGTGTGTGTGCGCACCCGCACACGTGTGTGTAAGCACACGCCCAAGTCGCTTTGGTTGTGTCTGACTTTTTGCAACCCTACAGGCTGTAGCTGGCCAGGCTTCTGTGGCCATGAGATTCTTCAGGCAAGAATACTGGAGTGGGTTGCCATGCCCTCCTCCAGGGGATCTTCCTGACCCAGGAATCAAACCCAAGTCTCTTATGCCTCCTGCATGGGCAGGGGGATTCTTTACCACTAGTGCCACCTGGGAAGCCTGCGAAACCCCTGCATGTCTCAGACTCTCTAAGAACAGAGACTGATCTGTAGCAGGACGTCCAGGACATGGCCTGGAGCCAGAAGCTCATCACAGAACAGGAAAGTGGCGGGGACAAGAGGGCCGAATAAGAGGGGTAGTGGGGATGAGGAGAGAACGTGGAGGAGAGGTCACAGATTGAGCCGTGAGCAGCCGGGAGCACCGGGGTCAGTGCTGGAGCAGAGAGGACCCCGAAAAGGCCTAAACGTGAGGGAGGAGGATGGCAGCAGAGAGAGTGAGAAGGGAGGTCCTCTCGGGCGAATTTCAGGCCAGGGAGTCAGGAGGAGAGACACATTGACACACACACATACATGCAATATATATGTGAGCAGTTACAATTTTCCATTTATACATATTCCTTGGGTGGAAAATTAGGAACCTGGGCAATTTTGACACTCTTCAGCCTTGGGAAGGTAAATTCAACTTTTCTGAATATTTTTTTTAAAAGATAAACTGATATGGTACAACTGCTATGGAAAGCAGTATTAAAGTTCCCTCTAAAATTAAGCATAGAATTACCAGTTGACTCAGCAACTTCACTTCTGGGTATATACCCAAAGAACAGAAAACAGGAACATAAGCAGATATTTGTACATTCATAATCACAGCAATATTTTTCACAATATCTAAAAAAGCAGAAGCAACTGAAGTGTCCATTGACGGATGACTACGTGTGCCCTTATTCAAAATGTACCATTATTCAGCCTTAGGAAGTTCGGACACAGGCTACAACGTGGATGTACCTTGAGGACATCATGCTAAGTGCAATAAGCCAGTCAAAAGGACACAGATCACATGATTGTACTCATGCAAGGTCCTTAGATTCAGAATTCATATTTAAGTTTACAGAGACAGAAAGCAGAACAGTAGTTTCCAGAAGCTAAGGAGAGGGAGAGAAACAGGAGTTAGAGTTGAATGACAGAGTTTCAGTTTTTGCAAAATAAAAAAAAGTTCTGAAGATAGAGGGAGGTGCTGGCTGGATAACAATATAAAAGTACTTAATCCCCTGTGACATTACAGGTAGCAAGGTACACTTAATGCTTTCAACGGTCAGCTTCGTGTTATGTGCATTTTACTATGTGGGTGTGCTCAGTCGAGTCTGGCTCTTTGTGACCCTATGGGCAATAGCCTGCCAGGCTCCTCTGTCCATGGGATTTTCCAGGCAAGAATACCAGAGTGGGTTGCCATTTCCCACTCCAGGGGAATATTTTACTATAATTAAAAACAAATAGATAAATTTGTACAAATTAACAGCATGAGTTTGATTTTCTTAAACATTTCTATATCTGATTCTAAATCTATGTTGGGCTAAAAAAGAAAACTTTTTCACTATGGAAACTATCATCCCAAATTAACTTAGGTTGGGTTTCTCTGGTGGCTCAGAAGTTAAAGCATTTGCCTGCAATGTGGGAGACCTGGGTTTGATCCCTGAGTCGGGAAAATCCCCTGGTGAAGGAAATGGCAACTCACTCCAGTATTCTTGCCTGGAGAATCCCATGGACAGAGGAGCCTGGTGGGCTACAGTCCACGGGGTCGCAAAGAATCAGACACGACTGAGTGACTTCATTTTCACTTTCACCTTTCCAAGAACATTTTGAAGATAGCTTTCCTTCCAGGTGAGGTTGGGTGACAACCTATGATACTGTTGGGACAGGGGGTCTAAAGCTACAGAGACAGAACAGTTTTTATTCAAACCTTGACTGACGGCTTGAGCACCCTTGAACAGTCACAATATCATAGACTCCAAAGCCTCAAGGAGAGGCTGAGTTGACTGAGGCCATGCCCAGATCTAGGTCTCATCTCCATCCTCTCAAAGATTGTTCCATCATTTAATTGGATGGTGCAATTCTTTGGTTTTTATTTATATGTTTTCCCATTTAGCTCAAAAGACCATTGGATTTGTTGGGATTTTGCATTATTTTTGCACTGAGTGAGGTTTTACCTTCCAAATACATCTCACTGACCAATAATCGAATTCTGGGTCTCCCGGCTTTATTTAAGTCCCAGTGTTATTTAAGTGTCTATGAAGGCTGTTTCTGTCATACACATCCCCTTCCAGCTGGTGTTCTGGAAACATACCTTCAATCTTAGTTTTGAAGTGAGGGTATTTGTTGAGAATCTCCACCTGCTTCCTCCAGTCAAATTCGTTCCTCCAGTAGGAGATGATTTTCTTCAAATAGTTGGAGTTGAAACCATAGTGGAAACGACTGTCCTCCAAAGGTGGAGTTAAACGGACCCTGTCAATCCTCTGATGTAAGTCCTGGAGAAAATGTGAGACCCCAAGGAGAGAAGGTGAGTGGGGCAGAGCACAGGAGAAAGTTTGTTTCCAGAAGACAGAGAAAACCCTGCAGCCACCAGACCCCATGTACAGCAAAGGCAAAGCAAAACTTCCCCAGGCGGGATGAGGAGGCTCCTGGCCTGCAGACACGTGCTCTGGGTCGTCAGGTTTATCCCAGAAGAAAGCTCCTGGCTTCCCAATGGTGGCTGTTCCCCAAACATAGGTTTTTCACTTTCAACTTCAGGTTACTTCTCATTTTTGTTTTTAAATGTATGAACAAAATGTGTTTTTAATTTATCGAGGTTTATATATAGCAAAGGGGGGCTTCCCAGGTAGCTCAGTGGTAAAGAATCTGCCTGCTAATGCAGGAGACGCAGGAGATCCCTGGGTTGGGAAGATCTCCTGGAGGAAGAAATAGCAACCCACTCTAGTATTATTGCCTGGGAAATCCTGTGGACAGAGGAGCCTGGTCAGCTACAGTCCATGGGGTCACAAAGAGTTGGACACAGCTGAGCGACTAAGCACACAGCACACAGAGAGCAGGGGGTGGCCAATTTTTTTGTTTTTGTTTGGCCAACTTCTTTCAAAAGGGCCAGATCATAAGTAGCTTAGGTTTTCTGAGCCGCAGCTAACCTACTCTGTTCTTGTAGGATGGAAAAAGTCATAGATGGTACATGGACAAATGGGAGTGACTGTGTTCCAATAAAACTTTACTTATGGGCACTGAAATTTGAATGCCAGGTAATTTTCATGTTACAAAGTGTTATTCTTCTTTCGATTTTTTCCAACCATTTAAAAAGTGTAAAAACTATTCTTAGTATGGGAGCTGTACTAAAAGCAGGTGGCAGACTATTATACATAAAATAGATAACCAACAAGGACCTGCACTACAGCACAGGGGACTCTACTCAATACTCTGTAATAACCTGCATGGGAAAGTGAAAATCGCTCAGTTGTGTCTGACGCTTTGCAACTCCATGGGCTATACAGTCGATGGAATTTTCTAGGCCAAAATACTGGAGTGGGTAGCCTTTCCATTCTCCAGGGAATCTTCCCAACCCAGGCATCAAACCCAGGTCTCCCACATTGCAGGTGGGTTCCAATCTGAAGAAGAATGTATATATGTAATATTTATAATTGATTCACTTTGTTGTACATCTGAAACTAATACAGCATTGTAAATCAACTATACTCCAACGTAAAATCAAAATTAAATTAAAAAAAAAAGAAGGTAGCAGAATAGATTTGCCGACTCTGATACCAGTGTTAAGTGATACACTATATGTGAGTATGTGTGTGTGTTAGTCACTTAGTCGTGTCCGACTCTTTGAGACCCCATGGACTGTAGCCTGCCAGGCTCCTCTGTCCATGGACTTCTCCAGGCAAGAATACTG
Source organism: Neotragus pygmaeus (assembly GCA_006410875.1). Taxonomy (NCBI): domain Eukaryota; kingdom Metazoa; phylum Chordata; class Mammalia; order Artiodactyla; family Bovidae; genus Neotragus; species Neotragus pygmaeus. The sequence goes on along the minus strand of SJYV01013093.1, from coordinate 341,819 downwards.
GAGTGGGTTGCCATGCCCTCCTCCAGGGGATCTTCCCAGGGATCAAACCTGGGTCTCCTGCATTGCAGGGGGATTCTTCATTGTCTGCTCCTTTCCTCAACTGCTAGACGAGANTATGTATCTTTCCATTTAAAAAAAATGTATTTATGAATGAAAGGATTTGGTATTTGTATTTCTAAGAATTAAAAATCGATATATATTCAGTTTACTCATCACTAAGGAAAGAGTGCTATGTCAAAACAGTGTTGAAGTTCCCCCTTAGAAAATATTTCCGTCACTAACTCTGAACAATGAAAGCAATTATTTTCAATGTGGTAATGCATACTGTGTTTAAAAAGATGTTTTATATTTGCCATATACAGACTCTAAACCCAGGACGTAGAGCCTCACTTATAGATGAGCGTCTTCTGGAAGAGAAGAGCAGAGTGACAGCGTTTTTGTTGAGTACCAAGACTCGAATATGAAGTAATTTTGCACATGGCATTGGTAAGGCGTTCTTTCAGGTGCAACAAGCTCTTGGCCACTGATTCCTGGTGAGTGTCCTCAAGTATGATCACTGGCTTTTATTTGGTAATTTCTCCCCAGTGTTGGTTTTATAGGTATAAGTGATCTGAGTGTCAAAAAATCAAAGTATTCCAGAAATCTGTAAATCTCACCTGCTGCTGTTCTATTAAACAGCACATTTATTATCAAGCAGCAGTTCTCTCTACTCTTCTAGAGTTGCAGCCACACAATCACCCAGTAGGAGAATGTACAAGGCCACAGATTCTTGCTCTCCTATTCACTGGGTTTGAATAGCAAAACCTTCTTGTGTCCAGAGCTGCAGGGTCCCTATAACTAGCAGTTATGGCAGTTAGGACGATGCACTGCATGAGTGTGGTAGGCAGAAGATGACCCCCCAAGCTGCCCATGCCCTAATCCCTTGAACCACTGAATCTGTTATGTGGCAAGGGAGAATTATGGTTATAGATGAAATTAAGGTTGCGTATCAGCTGACTGTGCAATGGGGAAGTTATCCTGGATTATCTGAGGGACCCAGTATAATCACAAATCACAAGGGTCCTTCAGCCCACTCAGCCACAGTGTCCCCTTTTGGCTTCCCTGGTGGCTCAGGCGGTAAAGAATCCGCCTGCAATGCAGGAGACCGGGGTCTATCCCTGGTTGGGAAGATCCCCTGGAGAAGGAAATGGCAACCTACTCCAATACTCTTGCCTGGAGAATCCCATGGACAGAAGAGCCTGGCAGGCTACAGCCCATAGGGTCGCAAAGAGTCGGGCACAATTGAGGGACTGAAACACTGGAAGTGAAGGAGGGAGGCAGAAGATTGAGAGCTGAGGAGATGTGATGATGCAAGCAGAGGTCAGAGGGGTGTAGCAGGAGAGAGACTTGACTGGCCACTGCTGGCTCTGAAGGCGGAAGTGACCACAAGCCAAGGAATGCAGGCAGCCTTTAGAATCCAGAAAAAGCAAGGAATCCGAGTGTCCCTTGGAGCCATCAGAAGAGACACAGCCCTGACAACATCTTGATTTTTTTTTTTTTTTTTTTTTNCTTGGTTTCACTCATGATCTCCACCCAGGCTCCAAGAAGGCCTCACTTCTGCCTTCAAGCTCATCCCCAGGGTTTCAGGTGGGGCACAGAGGAGGCAGAAACAGCTGCTCTCTGTGACCCTTAATGTAGGTAGCTGGATTCAGCGGGCAGTCCTTTCCTTGCGCGGGCACTACTGGGCCTTGGGAACCAGGAACATGGAGACAGAGGAGGAGGAAGGAGCAGAAGGGATGTGTGGGCAGAGTAGGTGAGTCCAGTGGGAGAAAAGCAGGCAGAAAGCAGCCCTAGAGGGACCACTTCGGAAGACCCTCCTTGGTGCCAGGCCCAGCCTGAGGCCCAACCTCAGATGGGGCCTCCCCGCCCTTCCCTCTGCTCAGCCGCCTGGAAAGAGGTGCCTTACGTTGATCTCCTCATCTGATGTTTCCACCTTGAATGGGCGGATGCTCTTATCCTCCCCAGCTGTGGGCCTCACCCCAGGCCCCCACCATCCATCTTCAAGGGGCAAAGTCTCCTCCTTGTCCTTGGAGATGTACCAGTAGATGACAAAGCCCAGCACTGAGGCGAGGAGTATTTCCAGCCACATGACTCCTGCAAAAGCAACAGCCCATCAACAACCGAATCTGCCAGATGGCCCTTGACCTCTGGCTGGAAACACCAGAATCCTGACTTCTTTCCCACCCAACCCTCGATTTAGTGTACTTTTGACATGAAAAATAACATCAGCATTTGTTGTTTAGTTGCTAAGTCCTGTCCAATTCCTGCCACCCCATGGACTGCAGCCCGCAGGCCCCTCTGTCCATGGGATTTTCCAGACAAGAATACTGAAGAGGGTTGCCTTTTCCTTCTCCAGGGGATCTTCCCGACTCAGGGATCAAACCTACATCTCTTGGACTGGCGGGCGGATTCTTTACTGGTGAGCCACCAGGGAAGCCCAACTTAAGCATAGTGTGGAAAAATTGGAAAACAATAGAGAAAGCCACAAAAATCACCATAATCCTACCAAGCTATGGAGTTCATTAATCAGATTAAGAAAACATGAAGCTGGGTTGGCTTCTGCATAGCCTTGGATGGTGGGCTCCGCATGTCTGAGGCCTCATGGTTCTCTGAGGGGGTCTCTTCCTCCAGACACTTCTGGGAAGCTTCTCTCCACTGTTGTGACATCCCCCCCCCCACAGGAGTAGCAGGGACATCTCTGAGCGGCGGGCTCAGGAGAGAAGATAGAGCCACGCTTGCCCTTTGCTTTCTCTCCCTGAGAGGGGCCTCTCCTCAGGGTGTACAAACAGGACAAGGGGGGAGGTCTGAAGAGCTGGGAGGTTAAGTGCATCCGGGGTTGGGGGGAGTGTTCAGTGGCCCAAATGTGGCCATATATCTCAGCTGGTTGTCAACTGTTTTATTGAGATTTAATTCACATACCATGTAATCCAGTGGTTTTCAGTATATTCACAGATACATGCACCCATATTCACAATTCTAGAACATTTTCATCACTACAAAAAGGAACCCTGTACCCTTTAACTATTACTGGCACTTGTCCCCCACACCACCCTGGTCCTAAGCAGCCACTAATCTACCTTCTGTCTACAGACTTGCTTATTACATTTCACATAAACTCAGATGTTTTAATCATTTGTCTGACTTCCCTACTTTTTTCACAAAAGGGTAAGAAAGAAGAGGTTAGTTCCTCCAAACCCGTATCAGGCTAACAATGGCTTGGCATTATTATCTAGCTATTTGTTTTGCATGTTTCCAAGGAAGTAACCCCCCTTCCCCTGAAGGTTCACAGTCAGAGAAATGTGTGTGAATATGGGCGCCATCCTCAGGCCAGAGACCTTTGCAGAGCCACCTCCCAGGCCTAGCCTAACCGTCCCCTGGAAACCTGAGGCATAGGGAGGATGCCACTAGCAAACCCCCCTCAGTGTGCCCTCTATCCACTGCTGGGGGCTTGCCAAGGCCCTGCGGTTTGCTCTGCCAAGAAAACATGCACAGGCTTCTCCCACTTCCCACAAAGAGATGCTCTGTCTCTGCCAGGGAAACCCCTCCCCTTTGAGAAGAGCCAGCTGCTAGTCTTTGTGGTATTCAAAGGCAGGGACTGTGAGGTGCTGGGGAGCGTGTGGGAAAAGACGGAAGGCAGAGAGCAGGGCTGCCCTTGGCAGCAGGAAGAGACAGATGTGGTTCACCGGTCAGGTGGATCACAACGTGAGAGTCTGGAGCTGGGAAGACAAGAACTGTGTCTATCCTAGTCCCTACCCTGACCACAGTGCCCAGCATAATGTCTGGCACAGAAAGGCATTTTGCCAACATGTGTGCGATCAACATACACAGTGGATGCAAATAAGATGTTGCAGGATGGGAGCTGCAGTCATGATGAACAAGAAGGGTTAACTTTAATCTCCCAAGTGAATGATACACATCACCTTCCTTACCTGACTTCAGCACAGAGAGGTCAAGAGCACGCTCGTAACTTTCCGCTGGGTTATAAATGCCCTACTTTCCCTTTTCTGTGTTGAATTATCCCAGGGCTTTCACTTGTCCATGTAAACTCTGAGTTCTCACCCTTTGAGCAGCTCCTTGGGAAGCAGCCAGGGAAACAGAGTTGTGAAATACTGCACCCAGCTCCATGTTAGGAGACTGCAGGTGCCACCTTCACCCTCCACCGCCTTTTTACAATTGCTGGGTACTACCCACCTAGCAGATCTGATATGTGTGCAGACAGTTATCTCCCCTGGACTTCGACAACAAACAGAACCATGAGCTAGAGTGTTGAAATGATCAGTATTCAAGCACTGCATCTAAACTCTGGGGACCTGGACAAGGGGCACCATGATGGGCCATGCTGGCAGAGCCCAGGGCAAAGTGACAGATTCAAGGAGAAAGTTTAAAGCCCTTTCTCTTGCACCTTAATTAAGATAATAAGAGTATTAGTTCTTGGTTTAAGGATGGTGCTTTGGTGCTATTGATCTCAGATTACAAAGCAAGTTTTACTGCAGCATGTTAATTTGCCACCTATTAACTACCCTTTATTTATTAGCAGGTATTAAATGCACATGAAGCAAGGCGCTCTAGGTTAGCCCAGTGTAACAGACATTGACTGTCTGCTGGTGGGTTTTCAAGGGATGTGATAAACCATGGCCCATGCAAATCCACCCACTAAGGAACCAAATTTCACTGAACTTTCTTTATCATTTAAGGTAAGAACCAGGGCAGGCAAGGCACTTGCCGCAAATCACATCGCACTTTCGAGGATTAGAATCTGTTGTCAAAGCATTCATTCCCGGTCTGTCGCTGGGTATACTGCTCCTGCCACCCCGACCTACCCACACCATCTTATTTCCTCTCACCATCTGTTTCCAGCCTCAAGCCTTCATACCTGCCCTTTGGGTCCCAGTCAGAGCACAGGCGAGCCACGACTGCACTGGAGGCTTCTCTCAGGTCAGAATATTTTTTCCCCCCCAATTTAATAATAATAAACAAGACCTTCCCCTTCCTCGCGCACTGGAGCAGCGGGTCCATAAGGAAGGAGGTGGTTGGTCCGCGAACTCCGAGAAGAGGCGGGGCCTATGAGTCCGACCAATCAGAGATCAGCCCCTCCATCTTTAGGTTTAACTCTGCCCCCACGCTCCCAGGCCAGTGAGTGAAAAGCCTAGACAGACGCTCACTGCCAGGGGCGTGGAGGGTCTCGGAGTGCTGCGGCTGCCCTCAGACCTCCGGATCTCCCCAGTCAGGGCTGCTGCTTTATTTAGAGTATGAGGAAAGTGGAAGTCTGAGGCTCAGGAGAGACGGCGCCACTCTGCCTGCCCAGCTCCTTGTACAAAGCAGGCGATGGCGTGGAGCCAGCTGATGGCTCTCCTCCCCAGTGCGGACTCTTTCGGGTGGGGCCGGTTGAAGAAACATCGCTCACAAGGGGGAGAAGCACTGTTCGCCGGGAAATCCAAGGCNCAGGCCAGTGAGTGAAAAGCCTAGACAGACGCTCACTGCCAGGGGCGTGGAGGGTCTCGGAGTGCTGCGGCTGCCCTCAGACCTCCGGATCTCCCCAGTCAGGGCTGCTGCTTTATTTAGAGTATGAGGAAAGTGGAAGTCTGAGGCTCAGGAGAGACGGCGCCACTCTGCCTGCCCAGCTCCTTGTACAAAGCAGGCGATGGCGTGGAGCCAGCTGATGGCTCTCCTCCCCAGTGCGGACTCTTTCGGGTGGGGCCGGTTGAAGAAACATCGCTCACAAGGGGGAGAAGCACTGTTCGCCGGGAAATCCAAGGCCAACTGCACTCTGGCTGTCGCAGGCTAGGTTAGGGGAGGGGATGGCTCCAGGCAGGTGACACAGCTTCCCACCCCACCCTGCAGCCCCACCTCCAGGGGAAGAGAAGGGCTGCATCAGTCCAACTTCCCTGGGCCGGCCAGTCGCTAGTTTGGAGCCACCGAAGAGCCAAGCTGAAGAGGAACTCAGCAACCTGAGCCCAGCCCCTTCACTTCATAGCTGGGGAAACTAAGTCCAGGGGTGGCCATAACTCACCCAAAACCATGTGGCCAGGGAGCAACACATCTGGGGAAAAAAAAGAGAGAAAAGGACCACTGTACTCCTGCCGTCTATTGTAACTGGCCTTGGGCAAGGTTTCTCAACCTTGGCACAACTGACATTTTGGACCAGATAATTCTTAGTAGGCCTGTGCATTGTAACAGCGTCCCTGGCCTCTAGCCAGTAATACCACCTCCTCCCCAATGTGGGATGACATTACATGTCTCCAGATACTGCTAAGTGTTCCCTGGGGGAGAAATTGCCTTCAATAAAAGTGGAGAACCCACACTGTGGGTCAGTGATTCAACTTCAGTATGTGTTAGATCATCTGAGGAGCTTGTTGAACAATTCAAGGGATCTGGGGTAGGCCAGAGAATCTATATTTCTAACGAATTCCCAAGCAGTGCTGCTGCTCATGGTCCATGGANAAAAGTGGAGAACCCACACTGTGGGTCAGTGATTCAACTTCAGTATGTGTTAGATCATCTGAGGAGCTTGTTGAACAATTCAAGGGATCTGGGGTAGGCCAGAGAATCTATATTTCTAACGAATTCCCAAGCAGTGCTGCTGCTCATGGTCCATGGACCACACTTAGAGAATCCCTGCTCTAGACAGGATTATAAACTCAAAGAAGGCTGGCCGTCTGTCTTGCTCCCCAAGGTATCCCAGTGAACACTGAGCCCAGTTCTAGCAGATGCAGGAATCCCAACAGTTATTGAATAAACACTTGGGTCTGACCAAGGGACTTGTGACCCTTCTACAGAATCAAGAGGCAAAGAGAAAATATCATCTCGAAGGTAACAGGTGAGCATTGCAGAGTCTCTCTCTGTACACAGACTGGTAAACTGGTCCCATGCAGAAAGCTGAATCCAAGTACCCTCCTGGTTATGGAGGAAGGGTGGAACTATGACTCACACAGAGTCCAAGATCCCAGCAGAAATTTGAACTAAATGTGACAGCTCCAGAGGACCCTGCCGCCCCCCAGCCAGGCCAGTGAAAGTCTCGGCAGCCCAACTTTCATGTTTTACCAACTTTCTTTTCCTGGTGGGGAGAAATTCCATAACTTCTCCTTCTTACAATCTGCAACTTTGGGAGCAGTGGGACCCCGGAAGGCTTGGAAAGAAGCTGGGGCAATGCTGTCATACCAACCAAGTCACCTTCCTTGCAGGAGTCTTTCATATCTTCCCCCAGCCTCCAGCTTTTGTTTCTTCTGTCCTCTCTAAGTCAGTGCAAACGCACACTTGAAGCTGGGGTGTTTGGGGTTTCAGGCCCACTTCTGGCTGATGGGCCTCAGTCCGACGACTGGACACAGATAAGACATTGACCTTTAAGATGGAAGGGTAGGTGGAGGGTCCCATCAAAATTGGAATTGAGGTAACGGTCCTAGGAGAGAAACTAGGATGAATTAAAATTTAACAGGAGGGAATTCCCTGGTGGTCCAGTGGTTAAGAATCCACCTTGCAATGCAGGAAACAAAGATTCAATCCTTGGTTGTGGAACTAAGATCCTATATGCCTTGGAGCAACTAACCCACAGTTACTGAGCCCACATGTTCTGGAGCCACACCCCACAACTAGAGAATTGGTGCACAGCAACAAAAGATCCTGAGTGCTGCAACTAAGACCTGATGCAGCCAGATAAATAAATATAAAAAAATGAATGATACAAATTGTTAATCACTATAAAAACATGTAACAAGAGACCCAAACAGTCACTCTGGAAGATTGTTTAGCAGAATCTACTAAAACTGGGCAGATACCAACTCTATGACTCAGCAGTTCACTCCTAAGTATAGATCCAACCAAAATGCGTCCACATGTGTTCACATGTTTGGCAAAAATCACAACCTAGAATGTTCATAGCCACATGATCCAGGTCTGACGTGTAGAAGCCAAAACTAGAAATAATCCAAATGTCCTCCCACTGCAGTTAATGGTCTGCTGATACAATGGAACACCCTACAAGGAGAACAAATATAATTACACACAGTGACATGGATCTGTCCCACAAACAGCGCTGGGCCAAAGATGCCAGACACAAAAGAGAACTCACCATGTGACTCTGTTTGTATAGAGGACAAAGACAAGCAAAACTGATCTATAATAAGAGACTTTAGCACGGTGCTTTTCTTTGGACTCAAGCGCTATATTGTCAACTCTCCAGTGAGTGCAGTATATAGACAGGTCTAGAAAAGAAAGGCTTGAAGAGCAAGACTTGGGCAACTTCATTGATGCAGTTCAGCAGAACACTGAGGAGTCACCCCCAGGATGCCCTCTAATGAGTCTGGGGTGGCCATGGTTGCAGGCCTCCCCATAGCCTATATGCCACCCCTCAAATGTGGCACCCCAACCCAAGCTTGCTTTACTCAGTAAGACTTACTGACTCAGAAATCAGCCACTGGTAGCTTGATTCCTGGAAGAAGGTGAGACATTAGAGGGAAGACCTCGTCACTGGGTCCCTGGGAACAAAGTGTCGCCCAGTCCCACCATAACATCAAGGAAAACGCAAACACCTTGCAAGTTTGGGGAGGCCCAGTGGCCCACTTTGGTGCTCCCATTTGAGGAGTCAGCCTGGCTTTCTTGCAGAACCTTATTCCATGGGAACCCCCTTGCCTCCAACAGCAACTCGGACTACCTTTAAGAACTGGAACATTTTGGAGTTTACAATAAGAGATCTTCTAGCGTGCTTCCTTGTTCGAGTAATTCAAAGTCCAGTTCTGCCATTTACCAATTGAAGGGCTTTGGCCAACTTACCAAACTGCCTGGAGCATCTGTGGTGGGGGTGGTGGTTTAGTCGCAAAGTTGTGTCCAACTCTTGGGACCTCATGGACTATAGCCCACCAGGCTCCTCTGTCCAGAGGATTTCCCAGGCAAGAATACTGGTGGGGTTGCTATTTCCTTCTCCAAGGAATCTTCCCAATCCAGGGATCGAACCCAGGTCTCCTACATATTGCAAGTGGTCTCCTGCATTACAGGTGGATTCTTTACCAACTGGGTCACCAGGGAACATCTGTAGTCTCATCTGAAGATAGTGCCAACTTCACAGGCTCAAAGCAGGTACTCCACAAATGCGTGCTCCTATCACTATGTGAAACTTTCATGCCTCAAGAGGCCCCAGAGGACCCTTGACCCTATCCCTGTTAGATGATAGGCCTAGGACCCTGCCAAAAACTTGCATAAGCAGACTGGGAGCAGGAGAGTGCATGGCGTGTTCATCTACTGGCCTCCTCTCACCGAAGACAAACTTGAAGGTTAAGGAAAGTACAAAGTTATATACATCTTGCCTACTAGTGTTTTGCAATAGATGTCTCTGGAGGGTAGGCCCCATTCTTCTTTTCTGTTCTGAGAAGTTACATTAGGGTGCAGAATTCTGTTTACTAAGGCTTCCTGTTTCCAAGGAAAGCTATATTTATCTCATCTGTGTGGTCAGCTCCTGCTGGTATAGAAAATATTCTATCCACATAAAAACATCAATATTTAGGGGACACTATGAAAAATTCAGAAGTAATACAACATGAAATGAGAGTCTCTACTTTATTATGCTAGCATCTGAAATTGGAGGTTAATTCATCTACTCCAAAGCTTCCAAAAATATATTTAATCTAATTAAGTTGTTGTTTTGTTTTGTCTGTAATGCACTTTTCCAGAATACTGGCTAAATACTTTGCTTAAAGAACTGGGGAAGAGAGGAGCCTTTCAGAACGAAAACATTTTTTTTCCCCTGGAGCCACAGTACCCTTCCTTTAAAAATGATTAGTTGGCCTCAAAAGGGAAAGGTAGTTTTTGTTGCAAAGCAGCCAGATATTTTTAAAGACACAATAACTGGAAGATTGTGGTCATTTAGTTCTAAGATGTTGAACTTAGAAGGAAATCTGAACAACAATTGACTACTCTGATAAGAAATGGGATTGTATGCAACTTAGTTCAGTTCAGTCTCTGAGTCGTGTCCGACTCTTTGCAACCCCATGAATCGCAGCACGCCAAGCCTCCCTGTCCATCACCATCTTCCGGGGTTCACTCAGACTCACATCCATCCAGTCAGTGATGCCATCCAGCCATCTCATCCTCGGTCGTCCCCTTCNCTATAAGGGTGGTGTCATCTGCATATCTGAGGTTATTGATATTTCTTCTGGCAATCTTGATTCCAGCTTATGCTTCTTCCAGCCCAGTATTTCTCATGATGTACTCTGCATATAAGTTAAATATGCAGGGTGACAATATACAGCCTTGACATACTCCTTTTCCTATTTGCAACTTAAGTCCCAAATTCTATAACGAAGGTTTGAGCATGTGCTTATGAAACTTGGAGAAAAAAATCAGGAATTAGTTCAAGCTGAAACAGTCAACTGCACAATATAGTGATCTTTACCCCTAAAAGATACAAACAGAGCAGTTTATTATTTCACTTTTCTTTTGTTTTTCTGGGTTTGACTTGTAAAGGACAATTTTAAATATAGGAGATCAAGTAAAAGCCGCGCTTAATTCTCTTTAGCATTGTTAAAAGGAAACTCGGGCTAAGAATTTTACTGAATGTAAAGTATTTCTGTTATGCTTGGGGCAGAAACACCAGTTTTAAAACAAACAGTTCACTATGAGATTGATGATAAAAGTTCAAAAGAAAACTCTGTTTGCAATTGGAATGTACAAAGTATCAAGAAGTCATTCTGCTCTTTTAAAGAAAAATAGAGAGCTGGATTGGTGCCTTGGAAAAGCAAGTATAAACTTGCTTTTGGATCAAAGGGCGGTTTAGCAAACACTGCCTGTGATGATGAGCTGGCTTCTTTGCAGGCACAAGGAATAAGACACAGTCTTGTGCCTGCTGAAGTTCATGCTCTAGAAGGACAAACAAATGAACAAATGACATCCCTTGAATGATAGATACAATAATATCTACACAGATGGAAGAGAAGTGTACAAAGGTAAGAGTGGTAAGCTTGCCACAAAGGTTTCATGGAGTAGGGGGGTCACTGAGTAGGGTTTTTAGGGATGAATAGGAGTTTACCAGACAGAAAATAATGGCAGAATGGAGATACATCCAGGGAGAAAAGAGATCATGTGCAAGGACTTCCCTGGTGGTCCAGTGACTAAGACTCTGCATTTTTAATGCAGGGGGCCCAGGTTCATTCCCTGCTCAGGAAACTAAATCCCACATACCACAACTCAAGAACCTGCATACCACAACTAAGACCCAGTAAGGATAAATAAATAAATAAATTCATTGGGCATTTAAAAATCCACTAGTAAAAAAAGAGAGAGAGCATGTGCAAAGACATGAAAGTGAGAAAGTGTATGGTATAAGCAAAGATCCACAATAATCTACATCCATGTTCAGTGTAAGAGTTGATTACAAGCTTTGGAGGGCAGTCATTTAACTTCTTTCTGTATTAACTGAAAGGAGTCCCTATCTTATCTCTTTTATAAATTGTTATTTCATCATGATGAAGCTGATTCAGGAGTTTTAACTTTGAAATCGTGTTTGCAATTCAGAGGACCCTTCTGTGAATTAGATCCCAAGGGGATCAAGGGACGGAAATATACTTGGGAGGTGAGTCTTTCATGGTTGTGTGAGAAAAAGGTGGCCACGGCAGATTATTCAAACCCAGCATTCCACCCCAGTTGCCCTTAGTGATTTGGCTGCTCCAGCAGACATGCTCCCAGATTGAGATATTGTGGCAGACTGCCAGCTATGTTTTCCTCTTCCTTCTCAGCACTGAAATTTTTATTTTAGTCAGAGAAGCCCGGCTAAACACTACATTTCTCGGCTTTCAGTATGACAGGGTGATTAGGTGCTGACAAAGAGCTGGAAGTGTGTCTGAGGCAGAGCCATCTGTGATCCAGACAGAACCTTTGTGTGAATTAGGAAAAGACATCCATTCCTCAAAATACTGTCAGAAAATGAACCTAATATACTGCTTTTGTTACAGGACACTTCACTGCCATCTGCTAGAAAGCACTTAGAAATAAAAATACAAATCCATGATGATGATGATATGAATGTTTTCCTTGTCCAGTGAAGAACCTGCACAAGGGTACACTGGTCTTGTATGTGTGTGAAGACTATGTAGAGAGCTCTGACTCAGCTGGAAAGCTGCACATTTTGCCATTCCCCTTCTTTTTCATGCTTCCTGGGACACAGCATGATGGCTGGACTCTGGTAGCCATTTTGGACCATGAAGTGATCTTGAGGATGGAAATCAGAGATGATGGGGAAAGATGGAAGTCATCATAGAACCACCAGCCCAACACTGGACTACTTACTCCCAAACTTCCTTTGTATAACAGAAAAATAAACTTCTATATTGTTTGAGCAGAAAGTGAAGAGGAACTAAAAAGCCTCTTGATGAAAGTGAAAGCAGACNCATATTTCATACATGTAATTAAAAGATGCTTACTCCTTGGAAGGAAAGTTATGACCAGCCTAGACAGCATATTGAAAAGCAGAGACATTACTTTGCCAAAAAAGGTCTGTCTAGTCAAGGCTATGGTTTTACCATTGGTCATGTATGGACCATTGGTCATGAGAGTTGGACTGTGAAGAAGGCTGAGCACCGAAGAACTGATGCTTTTGAACTGTGGTGTTGGAGAAGACTCTTGAGAGTCCCTTGGACTGCAAGGAGATCCAACCAGTCCATCCTAAAGAAGATCAGTGCTGGGTTTTCATTGGAAGGACTGATGCCGAAGCTGAAACTCTGGTACTTTGGTCACCTCATGTGAAGAGTTGACTCATTGGAAAAGACCTTGATGCTGGGAGGGATTGGGAGCAGGAGGAGAAGGGGATGACAGAGGATGAGACAGCTGGATGGCATCACTGACTTGATGGACATGGGTTTGGGTAGACTCCGGGTGTTGGTGATGGACAGTGAGGCCTGGCGTGCTGCGATTCATGGGGTTGCAGAGTTGGACACAACTGAGCGACTGAACTGAACTGAACTGATTGAGCTGTTGTTATTTTGAGTTTTCTATTATACAAAGCCTAAAGTAATCCTAACTGATTGAGAAAGTCAGGGGGAAAAGAAAATATATCAAGTCCTCCAGGGCACATACTCTTAGGAACAAATGCTTAGTTTTCAAAATTTTCAATGCTATATACAATTTCAATGCTATAGAACATGATAAATAAACATTTTCCTGCTGCCCCAGTCACAGAAAGGTATGTTCTCAAAAGACAGATACAACACAGTAGGTGGCTCCTCAAAGAAGTGTTGTCAAGAATGGCGCTATCATTCTTGAGAACAGAAAAGGATATTATCCCACTTGACTCCCAACTATTCAGACTCTTCTTTAAATAAAAACCTGGGTGAGAAGCAATTTTGTCATACCTGTCAGGATGTAAGATACAAATGACCTTTGACTCAGCAATTCTAGTTCTAGGAATTTCTGCCTCCAAAATACTGAGTTTATGTTTAAGTAAAATGCCATATGTACAAAAATATTCACTACAGCTTTTTTTTTGGTAAAAGCAGAAGACCGAAACAATATAAATATTTATCTTCTGGGACTGTGAAATAGTCTGTGACATTCATACAGTGAATATGTGCAGAAGGTAAATCTATATGCTAATATGAAAAGATTTCCATGATAGGTACATGAAAAGAGTAGGGTACAAAAAAAGTGTGTACAATTACTGAGTGACATTGGGGTAGACCAAAGGACGCACACAGTCAGACTGTCAGAGTTCATGCAGACGCTGGTGACACTGACCTCCAGCAAGGAGGAAACATTTTCACTGAATAAACTTCTGTGTGTCAAAAAAACCCTTTTTACCACATGCATGAACTATCTGCCCCCAAATAAAATAATCATACATTTTCTAAGGTATAGAAGACCGCAAGTGTGACTCTTCCCTGTGATCCTGCTCCAAGAGTGAGTCAGACACCTCACAGCACCAGAGCTGGACAGACTCGCTGGTGTGACTTTCCAGTGGCCAAGAAGCCCTTGAGACAAAGGTGAATCTGGAAACCTGGAAACCCACGGGCATCTGAGAGCTGGGGGCCTGGCAAACATATGAAATGGGGCAAAGAAATCTGACTGGGCTGTGGGAAAACTGGTGTCCAAACGGGGCTGTCCTTTCTGGGCACGTAGTTCCCACTGCCACCTCTGGACAGAGGACACACACGTGAATCTCTAACCCAGACCTACTCTGAGCAACAGACTCAGGCACCCACCTGCAAACCTGACAGTTCTTCAATGTCTTAAAACTTCTTCCAATGCATCTGAGGTTGCACTGGTCCCTGAAACTTTGTCTTCTTCTGTGGTTCCCTCTCCCTGTTGCTGGAAGTACCCACTTCTAACTGCTAAAAACCCAGGCGATGGCCTTGAAACCTCCCCATCCTCCATTTCATCCACATCCAATCAATAGGCGAGTTCCAGAAGCTCCACCTCCCAATTATACCACAAACCCACCTCCACCACCGCCAGCCAGCCCACGTGCCCAAGTGGTGCCCCTCTCTCCCTGGACTACAGCTGGGTCCACTCACCCCTGCTCTGCCTCCTCCAGTGTGCTCTGCAGCCAGAGTGATCTTCCAGAAACCCAAATCTGACCCTATCATGCCCCTGTTAAAACTCCTAAATAGCTTTCTGCTACTTTGGGGACAAAACTGGAAAAGGTCACTTATCATTCCAATCCCAAAGAAGGGCAATGCCAAAGAATGTTCAAACTACTGCACAATTGCACTCATTTCACACACTAGCAAGGTAATGCTCAAAATCTTCCAAGCTAGGCTTCAACTGGGCTTCCCTGGTAGCTCAACTGGTGAAGAATTTGCCTGTAATGCAGGAGACCTGGGTTTGATCCCTGGGTTGGGAAGATCACCTGGAGAAGGGAAAGGTTACCTAATCCAGTATTCTGGCCTGGAGAATCCCATGGACTGTATAGTCCATGAGGTCTCAAAAGAGTTGACAAGACTGAGCGATTTTTCACTTTCAGGCTTCAACAGTACATTAACCAAGAGCTTCCAAACGTACAAGCTGAGTTTAGAAAAGGCAGAGGAACCAGAGATCAAATTGCCAACATCCAGTGGATCATGGAAAAAGCAAGAGAATTCCAGAAAAACATCGACTTTTGCTTCACTGACTACGCTAAAGCTTTGGACTGTATGGATCACATCAAACTGTGGAAAATTCTGAAAGAGGTGGGCCTACCAGACTACCTTATCTGCCTCCTCAGAAACCTGTATGCAGGTCAAGAAGCAACAGTTAGAACTGGACATGGAACAACGGACTGGTTCCAAATTGGGAAAGCAGCACCTCAAGGCTATATGTTGTCACCCTGCTTGTTTAACGTCTATGCAGCATACATGGCGAGAAATGCCAGGCTGGATGCAGCACAAGCTGGAATCAAGATTGAGATCTAGAGGGTGAGATCAGCCTCAGGATCCTGGCAAACACAGTGGGGAGGGGCACAGCCTGAACTGGGAGACTCTCCTTCCTCAAACCCAGGCACGTGGCAAAAACCTTGCAACTGGAAAATGCTCCCTAAACTATAGAAAGCTACCAGCTGACTCCAAGTCAGCGCTCACCATGTACCTGGCCTTCGGCCAGAAGAGGCCAAGAAGGTGGCCACAGTCTTGAGCCTGCAGAGAAGGCCCAGCTCTGGCCTCCATCTGGGAATTCCTCTGTCCACCCTGTCGTCCGAAGTCTTCCTGACAGGGATTCAGACATGAGAACCTCACGCTCCTTCTGGGAGAAGCCAGCCACTGGCCAACAATAGCGTGGCAGAGGGGTACGCTGTGGGCCCCCAGACTCCGGGCCAGAGAAAGGTGGGGCTGGGGATCTGTGTGCTTCGGCAGGCTACCCTTCCCCGCCCTACCCAGCCTTGCTGCTCCTCTGTGGGGGGTAGGCACAGCCTACAGAATTGGGAAAACAGACAGCCTCCCCTCCACTTCAGGCTGGCCTGCCAACACAAACTTGAACGTTCTTCCTCAAACGCAGGCCGACAGACGGCCACATCTGGGGCTCCCGGGGCTCCCCAACCATGACACTCGATGTGGCAGAGAGCACTCAGGCCCAGGTGGGTGGGGGAAAAGCCCGGTGCAGGCGCCTCCCCTACTCTGCACAGCCCAGCACGTGACCAGCCTCCCCACTCACAGCCCTCTCCCTGAACCCCAGTGGCTGGCAGGGCCCCAGGTGGATGGGGTCCATGGGTAAGGTGATCTGGGTTGGGCTGATTAGAATCTTCTGCAGTAGGGTAAGGGCTGTGTTTATCTCCCTGAAAAACTTGGAGCCAAAACTGGGAGAGCAGCCTGGAGCCGGAATCCAGGAGAAAGGAAAAAGTAGTTTATAGGCAAAAACAAAGAGACGTAAAAAAGTATAAACAGTGTGGGGGGCAGCCTTCTGATGGGGCAGCCCCTGTTCTGGGTCCTGAGGGAAGGAAGACACATCCCTGTCTGCCCTGGAGTCACCCCATCCTCTGCCCCCAGCTATATATGCATACACACACCTGAATAGATAAGACAGGAAGAACACAATTGGTGACCACTGATCTGATGAAAATCGTGGAGTAGGGTGCCAGCTCGGCTGGCGGTCAGGTACTAACAGCCTGCTCTGAATTCTGGCTCTACCACTTGACAACCAGAGGCCAGGTAACCGTAGGCCAGTGACTTCATTCCTCCATGCCTCAGTCTCCCTGTCTGCAAGATGGGCAGAATAAAGTACATCTCCTACTGAGTGAACAAAGGTAAAGTGGCCACACAGGGAATTTTTGACTGTGAAAACAAAAAGGGCATTCACTTTTTGTTTTTAGATCCTGGGAACAGAAAGGTGGGGGAGACAGACCTAGCCTGAAGCTGAGGGAACCTTCTCTGAGGAAGTGCTACCTGAACAAATGTGGGAAGTTAAGGAGGTTTCTTTGTAAGAGAGAAGAGCAGCGGGCTCCAAGGTGGATATGTTGTTGTTGTTTAACTGCTCAGTTGTGTTCGACTCTTTGCGACCCCGTGGACTGTAGACCGCCAGGCTCTTCGGTCCTTGGAATTGCCTCAGCAAGAATACCAGAGTGGGCTGCCATTTCCTTCTCCAGGCGATATTCCTGGACCAAGGATTGAAGCCATGTCTCCTGCATTGGCAGGAGGATTCAGCCTGGGATAAGGAGGGGGCAGCCTCAGCATCTGACAGGAGAGTCTGGAACAGTAAAGGGGAGGCATGCAGTGAGCTGGCTGGCCCGGAGCACCTCCAGGGAGGGGATGGCGACCTCCACAGATTTTAAACACCCTGGTGCGGGGGTGGCCACAAACTCATTCACTCAACCTTCAGCCCATACTTTTAGTTAAACACCACAAGTGGGGAGCAGACTCTCTCTACCCCACAGGGTGCACATGCTCACACTTGGTGAGTTTTATTTGAACCCTTTTCATCTCACGTTTGCCAATTAAAATAAGATCTGTCAAATTGTCTGTTGGTTCTAAATCACCAAAGGAAAAACCCAAGTGGAACACAGTTCACTGCCTATGAGGCAAAAGCATTACCTTCCTGGAATTTCAATACGTGGCATTTTCTGTTTGAGGAGAGAAAGACTCCTATTCAGGAGATAATAGGCGTGGGCCATATAATACACCTGTTGGGTTTCCTTCCCACCATTAACCACACTCTCTCCCCTCCCTCCCATCCAGAGCGGCTTTTCTCAGCGGTGTGCTCTGGGTCTGGGAGCTTCCTCAGTAGTGTGTAACAAGATACACTGTAGGCTGGGCCACAGCACGGTCACCTGAGCTGGCTCCCTTGTCTAAAATGCAGGGAAAGGCGTCCCTGTGCTCACGTACTGCAGCCCTAAGGACTCGGGTCGGAGTTTAGAGGAATATTCTGCATTGCTGCTGTCTTGGTGGGATCAGTCTGCTTGTGGAAATGTCTAGGTTGCAAAAAGAAATACAAAAGCTAAAAATACTTCTGGCGTTCAACCAAAGGTCGAGTGGGCAACTTGGAAATTAAGATGTTCCATCTTGACAGCATCACCGTGACCCTGAGACCTGCCTGTGGGAAGGGCGCATCTCATGTTCTACAATAACCCCAAGAAGTAAGGCATGTTAATAGTTTTGTTTTTCTGTTTTAAAGAGATTTGAAAATAAAGCTTCAACAAGTTAAATAGTTTGCCCAAGTTAACCCAGCTTGTAAGTGCCAAAACTGCATTTTAATGCAGTCTGTTT
Source organism: Neotragus pygmaeus (assembly GCA_006410875.1). Lineage (NCBI taxonomy): Eukaryota > Metazoa > Chordata > Mammalia > Artiodactyla > Bovidae > Neotragus > Neotragus pygmaeus. Next base: position 323,637 of record SJYV01013093.1, on the reverse strand, counting down.
ATGAATTTTCCCAAATGTTAAAGGCAGCCAAAACTCCTGCTCCTGCCTGACTTGGGACAAGCCCCATGGTCTCCGTTTGTGGGTTAGCTATGGAATCCTCCGGAAAGTCCTTAAACTCCCCAAACAGAGGAGTATTTCTTTTTCCCCAAAAATGCAATCACTTTCAGTTGGGCGATGGAGAGTTTAGCAGATGTGGCTTTGTATTAACTGGACCGTGCCCTCAACTGGCTCCTTGTGACAACAGTGTCCGCTGTCTGACAGCAAAGCCAAGACACAGACAATGGGGTCCAGTGGACAGGAAGACTTCCCTGCAGGTCCTGGAGCCTGCCTGGAGATATGCTCTCAGGCTAGACTTTAGAGAGTGAAAATAGCTGCTCTCTGGTGACAAAGGATAAACCTCCCTCAGGAATATAAACAGTTATTCTTCAGTATCGATGGGGGACTGGTTCCAGGACCTCCAAATACCAAAATCCATGGACGCTCAGGTCCCTTATATAAAATGGTAGTGTACAGTCAGCCCACTGTCTTGGCAGATTCCACATCCATGGCCTCAAAACCCAGGGTTACGGAGGGCCGACTACATACACTTGATGGCAGAAGAGATGGTTTCAGTTTGACCCAGGTTTGTATAATCGCCTGTTCAGTAATACAGTGTGCAAGGGCAGGACTGCACAGCTGTCCCCTTGACAAGGGAGCGTCCAGCACTCTCCCACCAGGGAGGGAGGTGGAGGAGGCTGGCTCCTTGGCAAAGCTTCAGTTCCCTCTAAGGCGAACTTCTGGGGTGGCTTCTCCCTGCTGCAACCTCCCTACCTGACCACACAGCCCCTGGGTCCTCTGCTCCTAGAGTCTGGGCCAAGAGCCACACATAGGCAGCCCACAGGTAATCCACAGGGCCAGCTGGGCTGGGAAGTGATCCTTCTGCCTTAACCCTTGGCCCCCAACCTCTGCCTGGGGTTTTGTCCCGGGCCCACACCCCAGGCATGGCCCTTCGCTCCATTTGACATTGCCCTCAGTGGGCCTGGCACCCCATCCCCTCAAAGCTGACCATTCCCCACTAACATATTCCCTTTTCTGAAGATCCTTTTGGATTCTTATGCATAGAATCATCACATAATAGAGCTATAAGAAGCCTTGCAGATTATAAAGTCCAACCTCATTTCATGGATGAGGTCCACAGGGGGGACCTGACTGGCAGGGTTGGGACACCAGCCAGATCTCCTTTCTAGCCAGGTCTCTTCCACACCATTGTATTACCTCTCAAAGGAATCAGTCACTCATGATGGGACGTAAGGTTTGATCAGAGGTGGGGTTTGCGCATGGGATCCTAGAGGCCCCTCACGTCACCACAGGCTTGCTCTTTGCCCACTCCAGCCCAAGTGGGTCTGCACTGAGCTCTTTCTTTGGCAGCAGTGAGCAGCACACACTGAGCCCTGCCTTGTTTTTTTAAGCCCAGTTGTGTCTCATATCTTTGAATATCTAAGCTCAAGGATGGAGAACTAGAACCTGGGCAGCCCCTCCCTTCTCAAGTCGGGCAGGATAGGATGCTGGGAACAAAGTCAAGGTGCAAGTCAGCAAAGACCAAGTCTGGGCATGTTGGGTTATGTCCATGGGTGGGTCACTGTGCAGTGAAAACACGGGGGCTCCTTGTGACCTCCAGCTAGTGCTGGACTTAGGCCTCAGACACGAACAATGACACCACAGGAGGGGGCTAGGGGAGGCATTCCACTCCCTCCAATGATCCGAAGCCCTTTCGCTAAGGGTCCCTCTGCCCAAAGAGCCCCCAGTACGTCACTTCCCACAGACCTTCCACTCCCATAAGTCTGTACCAGCCAGGGTGCTTAAGGCATAGCTGGGAGGCAGGTGGGATCACACAGGGAGCATGTGGGTTGGAGCAGATGGTGTTGAAGTTCATCCTGGCTGCCTTGCTGAACAGTTATTTTCCATGGAAGACTTTCTTTTTCTTGGAACTGGAGGTGGGGGAGCCTCTTCTTCTCAGGCTGGGCCAGTTCAGTTTATCCAGATCACTCACACCAAAGGACATGGGTGGCAGCTTGGCCCACACTCAGCAAACAGACATAAAGTTCGCCCGTGCCAGGCACATGCCTGGTGTGGGGCCTTTGCACTTGCCTGACCTGGTGCGCCATCACTCCAGAGAGGGCCTGCCACTCCCTCATTCCACCTTCCCCTCCCCACCCGCGACTCCTCTCCTCAGTGCTCTGTTTTTCTCCCTGGCACACATGGCTTTCCAACACTTTATATTTTACAAATTTATTTTGCGGATTGTCCATCTTTTCCCCCAACAAAACTATAGACTTGATGAAGACAAGTTCCCTGCTGAGCCCCTGCGCCCAGGGCAGAGGCTGAACACATGGTCAGTCCTCTGGATTTGCTCGGGAAACATGAAGAAGTCAACACAAAGCCTTTCTGGGTGTGGACATTTGGGAAAGAGAAACTGCTGAACCCTCTCAGTGCCGTGCTAAGTCACTTCCGTCGCTTCTGACTCTTTGAGATCCTATGGACTATAGCCCACCAGGCTCCTCTATCCATGGAATTCTCTAGGCAAGAATAGTGGAGTGAGTTGCCATGCCCTTTGCCAGGGGATCTTTCCGACCCAGAGATACAACATACATCTCCCGCGTCCCCTGCACTGCAGGCAGATTCTTTACCCCTGACCCACCGGGGAAGCCCAGAGTTTCTTGCTAAATCAGACCTACTAGGGCTAGTGAAAGAGCCCCGACAAGGTCTTCAAGCCCCTACTCCCAGAAGGATGCAACCACCACGCCAGAAGACAGTGTTACTTTCCAGACTGGGGCCAGTTCTTTCAAGTGTTAACTTTTAATGGTAAATTCAGAGGAGTCTGCAGAGTGGCACCAAAACGGGCATAAATCCCAACGTTCTCCACAATTTCCCGCAACAGCTCATACATCCGATGTACTGGGTGCTGAGGTGCCCAATGCAGAGGTCCCCCCGCTTACCTTTCACCCCTATTCTCTGTACAGAGTCCGCGGGGAGGGGGCGGAGCTAAGAGAGGGCTGTCTGCCCATCCCCGCGTCAGGGGCCCGCGCAGGCTTTGTGGAGCCGGAAGTTTATATAGTAGAGGAGAGTGAACGGGGTGGGAGGCGCAGCTTTAAAAGAATCAAAATCAGAGTCACAACATCGTCCGCGCCCGCACCCCGAAGGCTTCAGAAGGGCCGGGCAGGCGAGGGGCCAGAGGCTAAGCTCCCCACATCCCTCCGGGGAGGGAGGCTTGCAGGAGTCTCTGGTCTCTGCTGCCCTTAGACTGGTCACATCCCTAGGCTCCTACTGCACGGTGAACTCTTTTTTTACCCGGACCCAAGTTTCCTTTCCTGGGCGCTGAGCTGGGCGGGGGTGGAGCGGGAGAGAAAAACTGGAACCGCGGTTAGAGATGGTGAGAGAGGACGTCTCAGCCAAAAGACTTGAGGTCTGTTTAGGACTCCGGTGACAAACAAGTGCAGTATGAGCCAGACGCCCCCTGGAAGCCGTACTCCCCGGGAGAGCCAGGCAAGGGGGCCGCCGCTGCGCTTCCCCGCGCCCCCTCCCCTCTAGTCGAGTGGCAGAGCGCGTACGGGCCTCTTCCCGGAATCCCGAGCGCCTGCGGACCGCGCGCGGCGAGGCCTCGGTCGGGACGGGCGGCGGGGCAGGAGTGGCGGCGGAGGCCTGTGTGAAAGTCTCCCCGGAGCCCTGGCTGTACGGCGCCCGCCGCCAGCATCCCACAGCCCTCGGGATCGCGTTGTGCCCCTGCACCCTGGTAGCGCCCGGGCCCCGGGAAACTGCGCACGACGCCCCGGAGCGCTTACGGTCGTCGGCTCCCTGGCTCCTGGGCTTGGCAGTCCCTCCGGCTCCGGCTCTCCGGGTTCCCCTGCTCCCGATTCGCGCGTCCCCTGACTACCCTGCGCTGACCCCGCCCGGGCTCGGCCCCCCAGCGGGCGGGCCGGGCCACCCGGGTTCAGTCCCGCTCCGCCCCTGTTACCTGGGCCACCCGGATGACTCTGCACCTTCCTAAGCCCGCTTCTGCTTTGGATGAGGGCTCTTAGCGTGCGGCCCGCGGTCAGAAACGGTGCCGAAGTTCTTAGTCACTGAATCAATAAACAAACGAACCTCAAGCTTCAGCCTTGTGTAACTTGTTTCATATTTTAACCAGTTCATCGTTATTGTATTTTACACGTGTGTTGTGTGTCCAGGACAGATTGGGGAATTTTAAAGCAAACAAACCTGTCTTTCAACACACAGTCTGAGAAACACTAGTCTGTGTGAAATTTGAACCTGCACAAAGAGGTCTTCATGGTGAGGACTGAGATCTACAAAGTGGAACTGGACGCCTGGAGAGTAGCTCATTCCTGGCTAATAAAAACACTCAATTTAGTCCCCTCTCCAAACCTTTGCTTATGTAGTATTCCTGGAAAGGATGCTCTCCTGCATCCAAATATGAAATCCTACTGTTTTTTAATCCCACACCTTCCTAGTGAAGCCTGATCTCATCCCTGCAGTCTCTGACATCTCTGTACTCCTTCAAAACTTGCAGTCTGTGAGATTCCTCCATCCCTCACCAAATCTTTCAAGCAGAAGCTCTGTCTCTGGCCATTTTACCAAGGGACTCAAATTTGTTATCCTTCAAACTCAGTGATGATGAAAGCATCCTAAAATTAGATATTGGTGATGACTGTATCACCATAACTATGAATACACTAAAAACTACTGAATTGTAAACTTTAAAAGGATGAATTTTATAGTATGTGAATTATATCTCAGTAAAACTGTCATTTTTGTATATATTAAAAAAAAAAAAACTGCACTGAGGTTGTAACCCCACTCCTCATTCCTGTGTCCCTAATATCCTCCTCCTTGGTTAGATTGCAACAAACTCACTCAGAAGGACAATGCAGATAGTGGAGTGCAGTTTATTACACTGGTGGGCCCAAGGCAGAGTCTCCTCTTAGCCAAGGACCCCGACCAGCATTTGTGAAAATCTTTTATACCCCATGTGTACGTGTCTGAACCCACCACTCCAAATTCCTTGAGACTTACATAAACCAAGGAAAATACAATCCCAATAACCCCATCATTCACATGCTATGTGCTCATGTGCTCAAACAGTCAAACAATTAGCCAGTAATCAATAAACCTGAGGTTACACTCAGATAGATAAAGAAAAATTTATGGCCTGTCTGCAGGAAGGGGTGATTAGTGTATGTTTTCTCTTAGGTGATGAGTAACCTAGATACAATCTTCGAGGTTCCCCTGTCAGGAGGAGGTCTTATTCTATTGTTGTTTTCATAGGCACTAAACACAGAGTTCAGAGTCCATTGGAAAGGTGGCCGAGCATGATCAGCATGAACAGGCCTAAGATGGAGTCCAGGCCCTATGAATTCCTTCTTTAAGATCATTCACCCAGCGTTAGAATATGAAATCTAAGCTAGTGCTAGATATTTCAAAGTACAATCTCTCTAGACACAGTAAATAAATTAGGCACCGAGTCCAACTCAGCAGGGCAAAATTTAGACAGTCAGATTTCAGCTTTCAGTCAAAAGCTATTGAAAGGTTTATGGACTGAAAGAATGGGTATAATGTGATCTCTAGAATAAACTATGTGCTTTTTAAAAGTCAAAACAAAGGCTGTTCTTCTGTACAAACGTCTGGAGAGTTTCCAGGTACATCGGGGAGAATTAAAAATAATGTGTGTGGGGGGACAGTTTTGGATGAAAACTGTAGATCAATTCCTGAGTCACTGGAAGGAAACAAGATCTTTTATGCCAAAAATGCATAATATGAATCTAATCATGAGGAAACCTCAGGGAAAAAACCCAATTAAGTAATATTCTGCAAAATAAATGACCTATACGTTTCAAAAATGTCAGGGTCATGAAAGGCAAGGAAAGGCAGGTAGAAACATTCATGGTGCAAGGAGCCTGAAGAGTCATGGAAACACATATGATACTTTTAGACTAGATCCTGGACTAGAAACCATTTCTATGAAGAATATTATTGAAATGATTGGGGATGTTTGAAGAAAGCCTATAAATGATAGCATTATATTAATGCTAAATATTTTGATTTTGAGAATGAATTTTTTTCTAAGTGACTACCCTTGATCTTAGAAAATATACACTGAATGTTTTGAGGAGTCATGTCTGAAATGTTCATTCCATTTCATACACTATATATACATCTCACATTTGTATATGTACATATATATACATGTATATATAATATATACAAATGGAGAGAGAGAATTACAAAGCAAATGCAGTGAAATGTTAGCAATTAGTAACTCTGGGTAGAGAGTTTATGAGAGTTCCTTGTACTATTCTTGCAACAACTTTACTATAAATTTTAAATTATTTTGAAATTAAAAGTTTAAAAAATTGTGGATCAAATAAACATATATCTTTATCTCAGCTCCCTACTGAAAACACCATGAAAATCACTACCGAGGTGCAGAAGAGCTATAAACTCCAAAAGGACAAGGTGATTGGGAGAAAAGATAACAGCAGAGGAGGGATGTCATGAATTTTTTAAGATGAAAATCAGTCCACCAATTTAGCAGAACAGATAAAGCTAAAAACCTTTCTACAACCAGAAGCAGGCAGATTCCTGCCGTAGACTTATAGAGATCATTAAATTATAGCCCTGGGGCCAAATTGGACCCACAACTTATTTTTGTAAATAAAGTTTTCCTGGAGCACAGTCACATTCATTTGTTTACATACCATCTGTGGCTGCTTTCATACTATAATAAGTAGTTAACTGTAAAGCCTAAAATATTTATTATCAGGCCCTTATACAGAAAAGATTTGCTAGTCCCTGCCTTAGAGCCCGGCAAAATCTTAGGAGCTAGAGGTATGGGGACTCTGAAGGTAGGAGTTTGGGTGGATGTGGGAAATGGCAGATCTTGAGTGTCCCTGCATGTTCAAGCCAAGTCTGCCAAGAATGTAAGGAAAAGACTAAATAATGGGGACTTATTGTTTAAAGGGTATAGAAGTTCAGTCTTGCAATATGGAAAGAGATCTGGAAATGGGTAGTGGTAATGATTGTGTGACAATATAAATGAATGTAGTTACATACTACTCAACTGTACACTTAAAATGGTTCAGATGGCAAATTTTGTGTTATGTGTATTTTATCCACTGCCACACCCCCACACCCCCCGCTGCCACCCCCACACATACAAATTGGAAGGAAAACAAAACAAAACCTTAGGAGAACTAATTTACACTTTGTATAAGGAGAATCCGTACCTTCTGTTGCTTGTTCTTACTCCAAGCAAGTGACCAGCCGTCCCTCACTAGCCGACCAGGGATTTATTTTCTGGAAACTGAACTGAGATTCTTTCCACTTCGGAGCACTACTGGGCCCAGGTACAACAGGGATGAGGCACCTGACTGAAAATAGTGGAACCAAGTGAAAAGTCTTCACTTTAACCTGTGAGTCCCTTCTCAGCGCCTTCCCACTTGAGTTCACAGAACACCGTTCCCAGGTACTAATCCCCAGGCAGGAAGAAGAGGATCTGCCTCTTAACTGAATGAGCCATCCTGCAGAAGAGCTGCAGATAGAGACACCCGGGGGCCTTGTAACAAAACAGCTGGCTCACCATCTAGCCACCCTCCACTGAGGTCAATTAGGGTACTGGCCACCGTGTGCACAGCTCTTCCAATTGGCGTTTTAACACCTCACTTCTAAATAGTAAAAGACCACCAGATACTGGGGAAAGCCTCCCACTTAAAAGGCAGAGCCACAGTTGACAGAGAAAGTACTCACAGGCAACAGAGGAAACTACAGGATTCTCAAAGACATAAGAAAGGGTTTGTATCTATGAAGAAGGGACAAGATACGATTAAAAAAGAAGCAATTCGGAGAATTAGAAAGCACTTTTTAAAATTAAAAATTTAAGAGAAATGTCCAAAGATAGAATTGAGGCATTCTCCCAGAAAAATGGAACACAAATCAAAGAGATGGACAATGGAAGGAAAGAGAAAGAAAGAAAATCAAGTCAATCCAGGAAGGCACCAGACTTATAAGCTCCATAGAACAGAAAAGAAACTATATAGAGAAAGACATTATTAAAGAAGTAATCTAAGTATTTTTCCCAAACACAGCACAGGAATCTTCAGATTAAAAAGACACCATGGGAAAAACAAACAAACAGAAGAACACCAATGCAGGTCATGTCATTGTGATATTTTAAAATACTACAGAAAAAGATCTAAAAGCTTCTGGAGTAAGCAGGGGAAAGCCCCCAAACCAAAAACAGTCAACACAAAGACTTAATAATCAGAATATCCTCAGACTGCTTAGCAGTTAACAGTGGAGACCATAAAACAGTGAAGCAAGGCCTTCAAAAGTTGTTAGGAAACTCTTTCCAACAAAGAAATACTTTGTTGGAAAGTATACACTTTATTATATAATAAAGTATAAGGGCAAATTAATAAAGGACATCCTCACACATGTAAGGACTAAAAACCTTTGCACTTCTCATGTACCCATTTCTAGACATATTACTAGAGGATGTACTCCAGCAAAACAAGGGGGTAAAATATGAAAGGAGAAGATATGGTATTTGGGAAACAGGGAATCTAACAGAGGAGCAGCAATAGGAGGCCTAGGCTGACAGCTGTGCAGCAGGCTTAGAAAGCAGAGTGTCCAGATGGAAAGAGGAAGACAAATGGCTGGGAGGCAGGTCTCCAGAAAGTGAAATTACACATTAACTGAATTAACTTTTTGGAAAATAACACGAACAGATATTTGTCAAATCTGATGGCATATTTAGGGGGAAAAAAATCTAAGGAAAGGAAGATAGAAAAATAAAATGAAGGAAGAAAATGATTAACAACAGAAAAAAGCAGAAAGTTGTTCAAGAAAGGAAATGTAATCATGGTATATTGCCTGGCTGTGTAGTGAGCAATATTTACCTCATCATTATGTAAGTACTATTGATTTAACACAAAATTATTATTGTTCCTATCTTGAGAGGATCAATGGGAGCAGCAGTGATGGGTGTATAATACGTCGTCTTTATCTATTATAAGAGAAAGTCAATAGGTAATATCCAAAATTGACAAACCAAGAAGTATGCATTATAAGCATATTATTTAGATACCTAGAGGTAAATGCCAAAAGACTTGAAAGTAGATGGAGAAAAATGAGGGAAGGGGTTGTTATATTTTACTGTAAGCCTTGGTTATTTGTCAAAAAACATATACAAATAAAAATATAAATTCATTAAAAAATCTTATTTTCTAGATTTCCAGATCATTGGACACTCCAGATTCATGGCTTTTCTCCCTAGATTTCTAAAGCATATACTGCACTGCTCTTATTTCTAGGCTTTTATCAGTTCCGGTAAACTGCTATTTCCTGCTGCTTCCACTCAAGCTTTTTCTTCATGTTTATTTGCCACTGGGCTCTTGCCCTACACTTGCTACTCTCTGGATGCTTATCGATAAATTCCTTTTCAGAGGCTAATTGAAAGATTATTGATTGCACCAGACGCTATATGTAGTTTACTAGAGTTAGAGTCTCATATCACCTGCCGCTCATCACAGAAGTGTTACCTACTTCAAAATAAATGGATTACAGATCCCCTGGGACATTAAAGACATGGGGATGGTGATAGCAAGTGGCTTTGACAAAACACCCTAAAAAGACAGCATTTTATAAGAACATCAGTTATACAGAATTGTTTCATAGCTATGTTTTCTCATCATTTTTATAATCAACTATATTTAACAGTCATCTGTTAGCATATGGTGCTACCAATTGATGGAAGAGATTTTCACATAGTAAGGTATGAGAAGTTATTCTAGCTTATACATGGTTTAGTATAAGTATTATGTAAGAGTTAGTATACATGAGTTAGATGCTGAAAAGATCAAGAGATGGAAAGATACATGGAAGAACTGTACAAAAAAGATCTTAATGAACTGGATTACTACAATGGTGTGGTCAGTCACCCAGAGCCAGACATTCTGGAAAGCGAAGTCAAGTGGACCTTAGGAAGCACTGCTGTTAATAAAGATAGTGGATGAGATGGAATTCCAGTAGAACTATTCAAAATCCTAAAGGATGATGCCATCAAGGTGTTGCATTCAATATGTCAGCAAATCTGGAAGACCCAGCAGTGGCCACAGGACTGGAAAAGGTCAATCCTCAACCCAATTCCCAAGAAGGGTAGTACTAAGGAATGTGCTAACCATCAGACAGTTGTACTCATCTCCTGTGCTAGAAAGGTCATGCTTAAATCTTGCATGCTAGGCTTCAGCTTTATGTAACTCAAGAACTTCCAGATGTCCAAGCTAGGTTTAGAAAAGGCAGAGAAACCAGAGATCAAATTGCCAATCTTTGCTGGATCATAGAGAAAGCTAGGGAATTCCAGAAAAACATCTACCTCTGTTTCATTGACTATGCCAAAGCCTTTGACTGTGTGGATCATGACAAACTGTGACAAGCTCTTAAAGAGATGGGAACACTAGACCATCTTACCTGTCTCCTGAGAGACCTGTATGCAGGTCAAGAAGCAACAGTTAGAACCCTGTATGGAATAACTGATTAGTTCAAGTTGGAGAAAAGAGTACGACAGGGCTCTCTGCTGTCACCCTGTTGGTTTAAACTATGCGCTGAGCACATCATGAGAAATGCCAGGCTGAATCAGTTACAAGCTGGAATCAAGACAAGCAGGAGAAATATCAACAACCTCAGATATGCAGATGATATCACTCTAATGGCAGAAAGCAAAAAGGAACAAAGAGCCTCTTGATGAGGGTGAAGGAGGAGAGTGAAAGAAAGAGCTGGCTTAAAACTAAATATTAAAAAAAATAAGATCATGACATCCAGGCCCATTACTGCATGGCAAAAATAAGGGGAAAAGGTGGAAGTAGTGACAGATTTCCTCTTCTTGGGCTCTAAAATCACTGAGGATGGTGACTGCAGTCATGAAATCAGAAGACGTTTGCTTCTTGGAAGCAAAAGTAAGAAGACTATGACAAACCTAGACAGTGTGTTGAAAAGCAGAGACAGCACTCTGACGACAAAGGCCTGTATAGTCAAAGCTATGGCCTTCCCAACTGTCACATCTGCTTTAATCATTAACAAAAAGATTGTATTAAAAAAGTCAAAATGAAGTAACTGTGGTTCAAGGCTTCCACATGGAGCTGAGTGGTCATTTTGGACATGGTTTCAGACATGTTCCTGGATTACTAAGAACTTATATTTTTTGTATCAGACTCGAGGACACAATCGCCTATTCCCAAAACAATATAACTGACACTTGCAACTTCCTGGCCTTTTAGCTATGCAACCATCCCACACTGTAATCAGTCCTTGCTTGGCAAGCAACATTACTTTTCACCAGCTCCAATTACCATCCTTGACAAAGAGCTAATGTAATTTTGTGGGTTTTGCCTTTATAAACCTCTTCCATTTTATAGTCTGGTGGAACACAATTCAAGTGCTTCTTGAATCTGTGTCTCCTGAGCTGTAATCTTCAGTTTCTGGCATAAAACTCTTTTGTATTGTTATTACAGATTGGTTTATTGGTTATTTCCACCAGTACAACAAAGCAATCAATAAAAAAGTCACAAACAGAACACCCAGTTTCTAGAAACTTGGCCTTATACAAAGGATAAGATAATTTACAAAGATTGTCTTTTGAGAGATTATCAAGAATGACAAAACAGTATGTCCTATCATGGAGCAACCACAAATAGAAAATAATTTTAGATTTTAAATAGATATCAGTTTTATAAAAAGATGAAAATGAAGAGAAATGATGAAATTTTTTTAAGCACTTTTCCTATGTCCACAGAAAGGCAGAAGAATACATTATTACTCAACAATCCTGCAGAGAAGACAATGGCAACCCACTCCAACCCACTACTGGAGTGGAAAATCCCATGGATTTGCCTGGAAAATCCCATGGACGGAAGAGCCTGGTAGGCTGCAGTCCATGGGGTTGCGAAGAGTCAGACACGACTGAGTGGCTTCACTTTCACTTTTCACTTTCATGCATTGGAGAAGGAAATGGCAACCCACTCCAGTGTTCTTGCCTGGAGAATCCCAGGGACAGTGGAGCCTGGTGGGCTCCCACATATGGGGTCGCACAGAGTTGGACATGACTGAAGCTACTTAGCAGCAGCAGCAGCAACAATCCTGAAATTTCTTTTGTATGATTTCACCCTGACCGCTTTCTCCCAGGTTTCTTGAGATCACCAACTATACTACATTCCCAGGACTTCAAGGTCAATGATCAACAGTATTATTGCAGGAAGATCAAAGTCAACAGAAAAAGTTAGTAAAGAAGCCAGTTGTAAACACAGCTTATGTGTTACAAAGTTCAAATGCAGTCAAGGCCCTCTTGAGCCCTCTATGGGCCTACATTGGACACTGCATTGTGACCATGCCTTATTTGAGGTTGAGTCATTTCACTTTTTAAAAATTATTATGAATTTTATTGGAGTATAATTGATTTACAATGTGTTAGTTTCAGGTGTGTAGCAAAGTGAATCAGTTGTGCACATACATATATCCATTCTTTTCAGATTCTATTCCCATATAGGTTGCTACAGAGTATTGAGTTTGGAATTCCTAGTGCTATACAGTAGGTTCTTATTAGCTATCTATTTTATATATAGTAGGGTCTATCTACTAAGTATTTTAATAGAAGCAAGAAGTCAGTGAAAACAAGTTTTTGCAAAAACAGTTTTTCACAAAAATAGTCCTTTGCAGATGGTGACTGCAGCCATGAAAGTAGAAGACGCTTAGTCCTTGGAAGAAAAGTTATGACCAACCTAGATAGTATATTCAAGAGCANCGAATCAGGGTAAGGATACCCTTTCACAAAATATTGCAGTTAAATGAGCAGTAAATGTGAAAAGCAGTAGCTGTGAAAAGGATTTCCTAAAGGAAAACAATCCTGAGTATTCATTGGAGGGACTGATGCTGTGGCTGAAGCGCCAATACTTTGGCCACCTGATGTGAAGAGCTGACTCATTGGAAATGACCCTGATGCAGGGAAAGTTTGAAGGCAGGAGGAGATGGGGATGACAGAGAATGAAGATGGTTGGATGGCATCACTGACTCAATGGAGATGAGTTTGAGCAAGCTCCGGGAGATGATAAAGGACAGGGAAGCCTGGCATGCTGTAGTCCATGTTGTCGCAAAGAATTGGACACGACTGAGTGACTGAGCAACAAAATGTGAAAAGGAGCTTAACATTATTGGTCATCAAGAGAATGTCAATTAAAGTTTCAATAGGTACCAACAAACGTACCAACACATACTCATAGGAATAGCTAAAATGGGACTTCCCTGGTGATCCAATGGTTAAGAATCCACCTGCCAATGCAGGGAACACNGAAGGCAGGAGGAGATGGGGACGACAGAGAATGAAGATGGTTGGATGGCGTCACCAACTCAATGGAGATGAGTTTGAGCAAGCTCCGGGAGATCATAAAGGACAGGGAAGCCTGGCATGCTGTAGTCCATGGTGTCGCAAAGAATTGGACACGACTGAGTGACTGAGCAACAAAATGTGAAAGGAGAAATGTGAAATGTGAAAGGAGCTTAACATTATTGGTCATCAAGAGAATGTCGATTAAAGTTGCAATAGGTACCAACAAACGTACCAACACATACTCATCGGAATAGCTAAAATGGGACTTCCCTGGTGATCCAATGGTTAAGAATCCACCTGCCAATGCAGGGAACACGGGTTTGATGGCTGACCCAGGAATATTCCACGTGCCTCGAGGCAAGTAAGCCTGTGTACCACAACTACTGAGCCTGTACTTTGCCACAAGAGAAGCCACCACATTGAGAAGCTCCCACACTGCAACTAGAGAGTAGCTCCTGCTCACTGCAACTAGAGAAAACTTACATGCAACAACGAAGACCCAGCACAGCCAACAAATAAATGAATAAGATTTTTTAAAAAAAGAAAGAATGACTAAATTGGGTAAAGCTGACAACAAATCATTGACAAAATTCTTGAGCAACAGACATTTGCATATTCTTTTTGCTGGCCTATCTGCTATCTGTGTTATTANTAAATGAATAAGATTTTTTAAAAAAAGAAAGAATGACTAAATTGGGTAAAGCTGACAACAAATCATTGACAAAATTCTTGAGCAACAGACATTTGCATATTCTTTTTGCTGGCCTATCTGCTATCTGTGTTATTATCCACAAAAACTGACCTATGCATCAGTTCAGTTCAATCGCTCAGACTACCAGGGTGAAAGATTTTGTCGTAATTATCTTTACATCTCCCTATGCCTTAATGTAGATTGTATAATTCATGAACATTCATTTATTGATACCCACTATATATATCATGGATAATGGGAAGGGAGTGAGAATAATGAGAAAAGATTATGACTGAGGCATAAAGGGAAAGTATCATACAGTAGGAAGCTCTGAAAACAAAAAATAAAATTTAAGAAATAAAAGGATNGGGAGGGATTGGGAGCAGAAGGAGAAGGGGATGACTGAGGATGAGATGGCTGGATGGCATCATGGACTCGATGGACATGAGTCTGAGTGAACTCCGAGAGATGGTAATGAACAGGGAGGCCTGGCATGCTGCGATTCATGGGGTTGCAAAGAGTCGGACACGACTGAGCGACTGAACTGAACTGATATCCCCAGAGCCTAGTTCAATGTTTGCTACACGAACAGTATGAAAAGGCATAAAGATATGACACTGAAAGATGGACTGGAGAAGAGTGGAGAAATAACTCCCGAAAGAATGAAGAGGCTGAGCCAAAGTGAAAAACATGCCCAGTTGTGACGTGACTGGTGATGGAAGTAAAATCTGATGTTATAAAGAATAGTAGGAACATGGAATGTTAGGTCCATGAATCAAGGTAAATTAGAAATGGTCAAACAGGAGATGGCAAGAGTGAACATCAACATTTTAGGAATCAGCAAACTAAAATGGACTGGAATGGGCAAATTTAATTCAGATGACCATTATATCTACTACTGTGGGCAAGAATCCCTTAGAAAAAATGGAGGGATTTGTTGACTCTGTCAACAAGAGAGTCCAAATTGCAATTCTTGAGTGCAATCTCAAAAATGACTGATCTCTTCATTTCCAAGGCAAGCCATGCAATATCACAGTAATCCAAGTCTATGCCCCAACCAGTATANAAAAATGGAGGGATTTGTTGACTCTGTCAACAAGAGAGTCCAAATTGCAATTCTTGAGTGCAATCTCAAAAATGACTGATCTCTTCATTTCCAAGGCAAGCCATGCAATATCACAGTAATCCAAGTCTATGCCCCAACCAGTATACTAAAGAAGCAGAAGTTGAATGGTTCTATGAAGACCTACAAGACCTTCCAGAACTAACACGCAAAAATATGTCCTTTTCATGATAGGGGACTGGAATGCGAGAGTAGGAAGTCAAGAGATACCTGAAGTAACAGGCAAATTTGGCCTTGAAGTACAAAATGAAGCAGGGCAAAGGCTAATAGAGTTTTGCCAAGAGNGCCCTGGGAGGCTGTTTGCGTTTAGGCAAGCATGGCCTGGAGGGCAGAGGAGTGGGAGAAGAGTGGAAGGCGGATCTGTTCGGGAGTGGGGTCGGCAGAATGTGGTGGGTGGTTGGGTGTGTGAGCAAGGGAGGACTCTGGGGTGACTCCCATATTTCCCGCTTCAGCTGCAAGATGACTGTGGTGATTAAAACTGTTGATGCAAATTAAAGAGACCTAATTACTTACAGGATTTTCTGCTCAGAATATATCTTAGTGGGTGATTAAATGAATGGATGACACATGTTAAAGTTTAAAGACTACTTTCTGGAGGTTTGCTTTACTTTACTATTACTCTGTTATTTACTTCTCTTTCCTCATATCATGAAGGAAAATTTTGTAAGACAATGTCCTTAGCAAGTGGAGCCTTTTTTTGATAACCTTAGTAACTCAAGAGATTTTTCCCTCTAGAAGAAAATGCCTGTTTCTTTTTTCCATGAGAACAGTTGGCAGGCAGCAGTTCCCATTTGTTCCTTTATGTTTCCAAGCCTTTTAGTCTTCTCTGTTTCTATGAGATCAAGTCATGGGTACATGTGTCTAAACACCTCTGTTCAGGGTATGTTTCAAACATCTTGGTGAGAGAAAGGGTAGGGCTGGAGGAAGGTAGGAGCGAGGNGACCGAGGATGAGATGGCTGGATGGCATCACGGACTCGATGGACGCGAGTCTGAGTGAACTCCGAGAGATGGTGATGAACAGGGAGGCCTGGCATGCTGCAATTCATGGGGTCGCAGAGAGTCGGACACGACTGAGCAACTGAACTGAACTGAACTGATAGCAGGGATCTAATGCCTGATGATCTGAGATGATTGTTGCTGTTTAGTCACTAAGTCATGTCTGACTTGGAGACCAGACAGGGTTTTTGTGACCCTCTGGACTGTAGCATGCCAGGCTCCTCTGTCCATGGGATTTTCCAGGCAAAAATACTGGAATGGATTGCCATTTCCTCCTCCATCACTGTTTTGCCCAGGATGGGGGGACTGTTGTTTAAACTTGGTATTTTAATCAGTCTTTTGAAACCTCAGTTGTCACCACACAGTTTTAAGACAGCAGCAATTTCAGCACGTTTTCCCACCCCATCCCCATTCTCCTTGAAGAGCAAAAACCAGGTTTCACCCTTTTAACTGATTTTTAAAATATTATTAAGTGTTTTTCTTTTTAACCTCATCTTAGGCACTACCTGTTGAAGACTTCAACAGATAAGGAAATTAGCTCAACTGACTTCACTAGGTGAACGTCTTCCTGCCTCATATTTCCCATCCCGCAAATTTGAGCTACAAATATTCAAGTGTTTTCATTATTATGAAGGCGATTCAGGGCCAAGTTGTCAGCACTATGATTTTCTTTTCCTGTATGGTTTTTCTATGTGCCAACCACTACTATACCACAGACCTCCTTATGCTATCTACATCCTTTCCTAGTAAATTTATTCACATCAGATTTTCTTCATTTTCTTAATGAAGTGCCTCAGGAGCCCTCTGGTCTGCCTCGGATCTGATCCGGTTGCTCTATGCCTGCAGCATCTGAGGTCCGCCTCCATCGTGTCTCAGGGATTCCTTTCTGTTCTCTCCTGTGTTAGGTATTCACTTCCTGTATCCCATGCCCTCCTCTTTCTTGGTTCATTCCATTTTAGAGGAGTATTTCGTTGAGTGACTTGCTGAAAAGGTGTTATGTGGGAGGTAAATTTCTGAGGAAACAAATTACTGTTTCCAGGAATTTGCTGGGTATATATTCCAATATTCCTGCCCTTTGCTAGATGACCTCCAGTGCTTCCCTACAAATGGATATAATTCCCCATGTCACTGATACCAGGCTTGGGCATGTCATTTGCTCTGACCAATAGAGTATGAGGTGACATCTGAACAGAAGATTTATAAGCTCTCTCTCTCTAGGTTCTGCTCTTTCATTCTGGATCCTAGAATGAGGGCCTGGGAGCAGGGAAGGGACTGTGGAGGCACAGCTATCCGTAATTTGAGAAAAAATAAACTTTTTTCAAGGTACTGAGATTGGAGGGTTCCTCAGTAAAACTTAATCTAAATGTGTCTGGGAAATGTCTTTATTCAATGCTTCCCTCTAATTGTTTGGATGCATACATATTCCAGGATGGAAATAGTTTTCTTTCAGAAATTTGAGGGCATTGCTCCATAATCTTCTAGTATTGCCCTTGAGAAGCTCAAAGCCATTCTGATGCCTGATTGTTTTAAAGAACCCCTCCTTTGCCTCTGGAAGCATATAGGAGCTTCTCTTTATCACCATTTTACTGAAATTCTGAGTTCATAGGCTTTGATATTTCATCTACTTTCACCCTTGTGGAAGGCACTAAGCAGCCCCTTTCAGTCTGGAAATACATGTTCTTTAATTTTGCAAAAATTTCTTAAATTATCTTATGGATTATTTCTTCCACTCCATGTTCTTTTTTCTGAAATTCCTATATCCAAATCTTTAACTGTTTTTCTGCCTCTTTTTCTTTTTGACTCTATTTTCTGGATATTTCTGCAAATTTTTTTTTTTTTTCAAGCTTCTTTTCCACTTCAGTTGTTCTTAATTTCCAGGAGTCTTTTTGTTGTTGTTGTTCTTTTAATCTCGTTTCCTCTGAAAGCTGAGGCTGAGACAAAGGCTTGCTTATGGTAGCTTATTTGGGAAGTCATCCCCAGGATAAGAGGTAAGGGGTGGGAGGTGAAACTGTAAAGGAGGAAAAGACAATACAAGGAGGTGTTTCCAACTTGGCCACCGCTCGGGGTAACTGGTGTTTGATTCTGTGGGGCCTTTTGAGAAGGTTTATAAAATGAGTCTCAGAACTGTTCACTCAGGGAGCAAAAACTAGGAGCATAAGCTCCATCCCTCTTTGGTCGAGGGCGAACCTCACAGACTGAGAATTTCCTGTTTCCAGGTTGCTTATACATGATTGCTGAGAAGACCGGTGTCCAATAGAAACCACAAAGGAATGGACTAAGAGAGTAAGTGACAATATCAAAATCTCAAACTTCTGTTTGGCCAAAGGTATCAGTGGTGGGTTGAACAATCATTCCTCCAAAGACATCCCGAGACATCCCCAAGACAACGTGTGCCTGTTACCTTATATGGCAAAAGAGACTTTGCAGATGTGATTAAAATGTGAAGATTATCCTGAGTTATCTGGGTGGAAACGAAATGTAATCGCCAGGGTCCTTATAAGAGGAAGTCAAGGGTCTTCCCTGGTGGTCCAGGGACTAAGACCCTGTGCTCCCAGTCCAGGGGGCCCAGGTTCAATCCCTGGTCAGGGAATTAGATACCACGTGCCACAACTAAAGATCTCATGTGGCACAACTAAGGCCCAGGGCAGTCAAATAAATGCCCTTTTTTTTTTTTTAAGAAGAGGTCAAGAAGGTCAAAGGAGGTGATGTGGTGACAGAGAAGAGGTAGGAAAGGTGACACGGTGTGCAGCCACAAGCCAAGTAATGAGAACAGCCTCTGGAGGCTGGGAAAGACAAAGACACAGAGTCTCTGCTGGAGCCCTTAGGTACAATGACCCTGCTTGATTTTAGCCCTTTAAGGGTCATTTTGGACTTCTAATCCTATTAGAGAATAAGTTTGTGGGTTTTTTTAAGCTACTAAATTTGTGAAAATTTGTTATGGCACAGCAATTACAAACAAATTAGTTTCCATGGGATCAAAATAGTATCTGTACACAGAGATAAAATATGAGTGACAGGATGGGAAAAAATGCTTGAGGCTTATTTAACAAAGGACATTCTGAAAACATAGAGGATTCTTTTTTTTTTTAATGCAATGAACACATAGAAATTACTATGTGCCAGGCACTAAGTACTTTACCAATGCTAATTCATTTCATCCTCATAACAACTTTGAAAGTGAAAGCGCTCAGTTGTGTCAGACTCTTTGCAACCCCATGGACTGTAGCCTGCCAGGCTCCTCTGTCCATGGGATTCTCCAGGCAAGAATACTGGAGTAGGTTGCCATTTCCTTCTCCAGGGGATCTCCTCGACCCAGGGATTGAACCCAGGTTTCCCACATTGCAGGCAGACGCTTTACCCTCTGAGCCACCAGGGAAACTCATAACAACTTTATGAGATCCTTATTATTTACCATTTACAGCAGAGGAAACCGAGGCACAGAGGTTAGGTAACTTGTCCAAGGTTCCAAGAACCCTTAAAGAAATGACAGCAACCCAGCAGAAAATTAGCAAAAAACTGTAAACTCAGACAGCACACATTTGAAGATACCGAGTCAACTCAAGCCTCCGGAAAGCACATACCAAGATGAAATAAGAAGTGTAGTGGTCTCCTGGCAGAGACACCTGTGAACAGGAAAGGGAGCGGTAGTAAAGAGCCTGGGACTTCCCAGGTAGTCCAGTGGTTAAGAATCTGCCTGCCAATGTGGGGGACACGGGTTCTACCCCTGGTCTGGAAAGATTCGACATGCCATCCAGCAACTAAACCCATGTGCCACAACAATTGAGCCTGAGTGCCTGGAGCCAATGCTCAGCAACAAAAGAAACCACCGCAATGAGAAGCCCACTCACCACAACTGGAGAGTAGCCCCTGCTTGCCAGAGCTAGGGAAAGCCTGTGTGCAGCAGCAAAGACTCAGTACAGCCAAATATAAATAAGTAAAACTACAAAAAAAAAAAAAAAAGGAGCCTCAGACCACAGTGCAGGTCTGACACTGGCAGAGAGAGCAGGAGAGTAGGGAGGAAGGAAGAGCCTCGGCTGGCAGTGCAGCTCTGTCTTGGCCAGGCCGCACGGGGCAGGACTGGCCCAGCACTAGTGTCCTGGCCATGCTCAGCCACAGGCTGGGAACACCTCAGCAAGAGTGACATGTCAGTGTGAACCCGCAGCAAAACTCAGGGATGTGGCGGTTTGTGACCAGCTAACTGCAGTTTTTTGCAGGACGTTCTTTTTTTTTTTTTCCCTCAAAATACTGTGTTGAGGTACAACTGGCATATAATAAACAGCAAATATTCAGAATACACAGCTTTTCAAAGTTTGGTATATGTACACCCACGAATTAACACAGTAAACAGATCCCTCCTTCCATCCACATCTCCCCTCTTCACCAAGGAAACCACTGATCTGTGATCACCATACACTAGCTTGCACCTCCTAGAATCTTATGAGTTAAAGTCATGCAGTATGTACTCTATTGCACCTGGCTTCTTTAACTTAGCCTAATTATTTTGAGGCTCATCCACCTTGTTGTATGTACAAATAGTTCATTTCATCACTGAATAGTATTGCTGTGTACAAATGTGCCACAATTTATTTATCCAAAAACCTATTGATGGACTTTTCAGTTGTTTCTAGCTTTTTGGCTATTAATAATTAAGCCTCCTATGAACATTCGGGTACAAGTCCTTGAATGGAATGCTGGATATATGCATAACTTTTAAAGAAACTGCCTGTTTTCCAGTTGGTTATACCAGTTTACGTTCCCACCAGCAGTATGAGAGTTTCGGTTGCCCCACATCCTTGTCAGCACTTGGTATGGTCAATCTTTTAGCCATTCTAATAGGTATGTGGGCTTTCCCTGGTGAGTCAGTGGTAAAGAATCTGCCTGCCAATGCAGGAGATGAGGGTTTGATCCTTGAGTCGGGAAGTTCCCCTGGTGAAGGAAATGGCAACCCACTCCACTATTCTTGCCCAGGAAATCCCATGGACAGAGAAGCCCGGAGGGCTACAGTCCATAGGGCTGCAAAAGTGTTGGACGTGACTTAGCGACAAAACAATAGATATGTAGTGGTGTTTTGTGATTTTAATTTTCATTTCCTTAACAACTGATTATGTCGAACATCTTTTCTTGTGCTTATTTGCCATCTTGACATCTTTTCCAGTTGAGTGTCTGTTCATCTTTTCTGTATTATTTATGCAGGGTGGGGGATTTTACTGAGATTTCACCATTCTTTGTGCTATGGATATAAGTAATTTCTCAGATATATGCTTGTAAATAAATTTTTTTTCTGGTATGTCTTGTTTTCTCATTCTCCTAACAGTGTCTTTGGAGGAATAGAAGATTTCAATGTTGATGTCCCATTTTTTTCTTTTATAAATTTTGTCTCTTGTGTGGTACCTGTCTAGCCAAGGTCCTAAAGATTTCTCCTGTTTTCTTCTGGAAGTCTTATGGTTTTATACTTGGATTTATGACTGGTTTTGTTGTACGTAGTGCAAGGTAGAGGTCCAATTTCATGTTTTTTAAACATATGGATATCTAATCACACCAGCATCATTTGTTGAATAGAATATCCTTTCTCCATTGACTTGCCTTTGCCCTTTATCTGAGGCTTTAAAATAAGACATAAAAGAAAGAGGTTTTACCATAATTGAAAGAGACATGTGTACCCCACTGTTCATTATAGCACTGTTTACAATAGCTAGGACATGGAGGTAACCTGGATGTCCATCAGCAGATGAATGGATAAGAAAGTTGTGCTACATATGCACAGTGGAATCATACTCGGCTACTAAAAAGAACACATTTGAGTCAGTTCTAATGAGGTGGATGAAAGTGGAGCCTATTATACAAAGTGAAGTAAGTCAGAAAGAAAAACACCAATATGGTATATTAACGCAATATGGAATTAACAAATATGGTAACGACGACCCTAAATACGAGACAGCAAAAGAGACACAGATGTAAAGAACAGCCTTTGGACTCTGTGGGAGAAGGTGAGGGGGGATGATTTGAGAGAATAGCACTGAAACATGCATATCACCCTATGTGAAATAGATGACCAGTCCAAGTTCAGTGCATGAAACAGGGCACTCAAAGCGGGTGCACTGGGACAATCCAGAGAAATGGGATGGGGAGGGAGCTGGGAGGGGGTTCAGGATGGGGGACACATGAACACCCNTATCACCCTATGTGAAATAGATGACCAGTCCAAGTTCAGTGCATGAAACAGGGCACTCAAAGCGGGTGCACTGGGACAATCCAGAGAAATGGGATGGGGAGGGAGCTGGGAGGGGGTTCAGGATGGGGGACACATGAACACCCGTGGCTGATTCATGTCAATTATGGCAAAAACCACCGCAATATTGTAAAGTAATTAGCCTCCAATTAAAATAATTTTTTTTTAAAAGAGGTTTTAGCTCTTCACTTTAATTCTTCTTTTGTGGAATTGTTTTAGCTATTCTAGGTCTTAGCTTTTCCATATAAATTTTAGAATCAGCTTGCCAATTTCTAAAAACAAAAAGGCCTGCTAGGGTTTTAATTAAGATTGAACTGAATTTATAAATCAACTTGGGGAAAATCAGCATCATCAAAATACTGATTCTTCTGACACATGAATAAGATATATGAAATTTTTTAATATGACTCACTTTTTAATTAAGTCTTCTTAATTTCTCTCAGTAATGTTCTATGGTTTCCTGTGTATATCTTGCGATTTTTAAAGTTTTTTTTACAGTAGATCATTATTCATTTTATATACAGTAATGTGTATGTTACTCTCAAATTCCTAATTTACCCCTCACCCCATGTCATCTTCATCCATTCGTCAATGAACATCTAGTTTGCTTCCATGTCATGGGTATTATAAACTGTGCTGTTATGAACACAGAGGTACATGTCTTTTCAAATTATGGTTAGGGTATATGCCCAGAAGTGGGATTGTAGAATCACATGGTAGTTCTATTTTTGCTTTTTTAAGGGACCTCCATACTTTCTCCATGGTGGCTGCATCCATTTACATTCCTATCAACAGTATAGGAGGGTTCCCTTTCTCCACACCCTCTCCAGCACGTGTTTTGTGTAGACTTCTTGATGATGGCCATTCTGACTGATGGGAGGTGATACATCACTGTGGTTTCTTGTTTTCTCAGGTTTTGCTTCATGCATTTCAATGCTGTTTATGTGTAATTTAAAATTACTATGTCTTCTTGGTGAACTGACTCTTTTATCAATACATTCAGTCCCTTTTTATCCTTGGATATCCTTATCCTTGGAGATACCCTTGGCTCTGAAGTCTACTAATTAACACAGTCATGCTCGCCTTTTGATTAGTGTTGGCATGGCCTGTTTTTTCCATCCTTTTACTTGTGACCTACTTGTCTCATTATATTTGAAGTAAGTTTCTTGCAGAGAGGATACAGCTGGTTCTATTTTTTGATTCTGACAATCTCTGTGTGCATAGACTACTTACATTTCATGTAAGTATTGATACGGGCTTCCCAGGTGGTGCAGTTGGTAAAGAATACATTCAGGAGACACTGAGATGTGGGTCCGATTCCTGGATCAGGAAGATCCCTAATCTCCTGGAGGAAGAAATAGCAATCCATTCCAGTTTCTTGCCTAGAAAATCCCATGGACAGAGGAGCCTGGAGAGCTACAGTCCATGGGGTCACAAAGAGTCAGACACGACCAATCACGTTTGTGCATGTGCACACGTGTACATACACACAATTGATGTTTGCATTTAGGCCTACCATTATTTGGTTCATGTTTCTCGTATTTTGTTCCTGATGCCCTTTTCTTGCCCTCCTTTTTAATTTAAATCTTTAGTATTCCATTTTATCTATTGTTTATTAAATTTCTTTGCAGCATCCTTTAGTGATTGCTTGAGGGATGAGGATATACATACTTACCTTTTCAATCTACTGACAATAACTATTTTTCACTTCGAGTGGAGTGTATTAATAGAAACTTTACTATCATATAGGTATCTTTTTCTCCTGTATGCTATTGATGCCTCATGTACTACATCTACACACAATGAGAACATTTATGTCACATTTTATTTCTATTATCAAATATATCTTAAAAACTCAAGATAATAGCTTCTTCATTTAACTCAGATAATTGCCATTTCTATTTCTCTTCATTCCTGAATGTTCCAATTTTCTTTATGGTTTCATTTCCCTTTTAACTGAAGGACTTCCTTTAGTAGTTCTTTTTAAACCAAGACTGATGGCAATGGATTCTCTTCCTTTTTCTTTACCCAAGAATGACTTTATTTCACTTTTGTTCCTGAAGGTTGTTATCTGTGGATATTGAATTCTGGGTTAACAGTTCTTTCCTTTCTGCAATTTAGAAATATTGTGCCACTTCCCTTTGGCCTCCGCAATTTCTGATGAGAAATCCAGTAATTCAAATCAGTTTCCCTTGAAGTTATGCTTTTTGCTGGCTGCTTTTAAGATCATTGTCCAGTTTCATTGTGACTGTGACTAGAATTCCATTATGATGGATTACTTTGGCCTTCTTGAATCTATAGGTTCGAGTTTTTCACCAAATTTGAAATTTCCAACCAATATTTCTCCAACCACTTTTTTCAGCACCACACTTTCTCCTGTCCTTCTGGTATTCTTGATGGCACAAGCATTACACATTTTATTATTGCCCTACAAGTCTCTAAATTTCTGCTCATGGTTTTGCTTTATTTTCCCCATCTTTTTCTCTGTTTTTCAGATCAAATTCTCTTAGTTCATCTTCAAGTTTACTTGGAGAAGGCAATGGTACTCCACTCCAGTACTCTTGCCTGGAAAATCCCATGGATGGAGGAGCCTGGTAGGCTGCAGCCCATGGGGTCGCACAGAGTCGAACATAACTGAAGCGACTTAGCAGCAGTGGCAAGTTTACTATGCTCAAGGCTGTTGAGTGGTTTTTCAATTTTGGTTGCTTTTCAATTGTAAATTTTCCATTTATTCTTTTAAAAACATCTATTTCTTTAATTAGGTTTCTTTCATTAATTTCCAGAGTGTTCATGATTATTTGCTAGAGCACTTTTGTAACAGCTGCTTTAATGTCTTTGTCAGATAACTCCAACATCTCTGACTGGGATCTGTTGATTGTCTTTCTCCAAGAATTGATACTTTTTCCATTTCCTGGTATACTATTTTTGAGACAGTTTGAATATTGTTACCAACTCGGGGCCTTGGTTAAATACTATCAGAACTTTCGTGTTTCAGCAGGCAGTCAACCTGATTAGGTTGCAGGCAAAAGTTTTTTTTGTTTCTTTTAGTTTCAGGTGTTCTACACAAGGTAAAAGGTTTTGAAAGCTGAACTGACATTGGAATCATAGCCTGCAGAAGACAGGTTGGGATGTCAGTTCGGCTTTCAAAATATTTGCAGTGCATTTTGGACCTACTGCATGTGAATGCCTCCTGATTGCCAGTCTGGGATTTGGGTGTAGTCTATTTGTTGTAGCCACACGTTCCAGAAAACACTCACTCTGAAGGACAATGCAGATAGAGGAGTGCAGTTTATTACACCGGAGGGCCCAAGGCAGTCTCCTCTTAGCCAAGGACCCCAACCACTTTTTGTGAAAACATTACATACTCTAAGTGTACTTGCTCAAACCCACCTCCCCAAATTCCCTGAAACTAGTCTGAACAAAGGGAAAAAANATATAGGTATCTTTTTCTCCTGTATGCTATTGATGCCTCATGTACTACATCTACACACAATGAGAACATTTATGTCACATTTTATTTCTATTATCAAATATATCTTAAAAACTCAAGATAATAGCTTCTTCATTTAACTCAGATAATTGCCATTTCTATTTCTCTTCATTCCTGAATGTTCCAATTTTCTTTATGGTTTCATTTCCCTTTTAACTGAAGGACTTCCTTTAGTAGTTCTTTTTAAACCAAGACTGATGGCAATGGATTCTCTTCCTTTTTCTTTACCCAAGAATGACTTTATTTCACTTTTGTTCCTGAAGGTTGTTATCTGTGGATATTGAATTCTGGGTTAACAGTTCTTTCCTTTCTGCAATTTAGAAATATTGTGCCACTTCCCTTTGGCCTCCGCAATTTCTGATGAGAAATCCAGTAATTCAAATCAGTTTCCCTTGAAGTTATGCTTTTTGCTGGCTGCTTTTAAGATCATTGTCCAGTTTCATTGTGACTGTGACTAGAATTCCATTATGATGGATTACTTTGGCCTTCTTGAATCTATAGGTTCAAGTTTTTCACCAAATTTGAAATTTCCAACCAATATTTCTCCAACCACTTTTTTCAGCACCACACTTTCTCCTGTCCTTCTGGTATTCTTGATGGCACAAGCATTACACATTTTATTATTGCCCTACAAGTCTCTAAATTTCTGCTCATGGTTTTGCTTTATTTTCCCCATCTTTTTCTCTGTTTTTCAGATCAAATTCTCTTAGTTCATCTTCAAGTTTACTTGGAGAAGGCAATGGTACTCCACTCCAGTACTCTTGCCTGGAAAATCCCATGGATGGAGGAGCCTGGTAGGCTGCAGCCCATGGGGTCGCACAGAGTCGAACATAACTGAAGCGACTTAGCAGCAGTGGCAAGTTTACTATGCTCAAGGCTGTTGAGTGGTTTTTCAATTTTGGTTGCTTTTCAATTGTAAATTTTCCATTTATTCTTTTAAAAACATCTATTTCTTTAATTAGGTTTCTTTCATTAATTTCCAGAGTGTTCATGATTATTTGCTAGAGCACTTTTGTAACAGCTGCTTTAATGTCTTTGTCAGATAACTCCAACATCTCTGACTGGGATCTGTTGATTGTCTTTCTCCAAGAATTGATACTTTTTCCATTTCCTGGTATACTATTTTTGAGACAGTTTGAATATTGTTACCAACTCGGGGCCTTGGTTAAATACTATCAGAACTTTCGTGTTTCAGCAGGCAGTCAACCTGATTAGGTTGCAGGCAAAAGTTTTTTTTGTTTCTTTTAGTTTCAGGTGTTCTACACAAGGTAAAAGGTTTTGAAAGCTGAACTGACATTGGAATCATAGCCTGCAGAAGACAGGTTGGGATGTCAGTTCGGCTTTCAAAATATTTGCAGTGCATTTTGGACCTACTGCATGTGAATGCCTCCTGATTGCCAGTCTGGGATTTGGGTGTAGTCTATTTGTTGTAGCCACACGTTCCAGAAAACACTCACTCTGAAGGACAATGCAGATAGAGGAGTGCAGTTTATTACACCGGAGGGCCCAAGGCAGTCTCCTCTTAGCCAAGGACCCCAACCACTTTTTGTGAAAACATTACATACTCTAAGTGTACTTGCTCAAACCCACCTCCCCAAATTCCCTGAAACTAGTCTGAACAAAGGGAAAAAAAAAGATACAATCAAAGTTAACCCATGATTCATATGCCTTAAGCCTAGGTAGTTAACAGTGGACAATTATCAATAGGCCTGTGGTCATACCCCAATACACGTAATAGAATGGATGATTCTATTCTGTTTCACAGATAATTAGGGTACTCTTTTAGCAAGGGAGAGTGTAGGTATGAGCCCTGGGGCTCTTCCTTCCCAGGGTGTGGTTTTCCAGTTGGTATGTCATTTCCATAAATACTGGGCATATAGCTCAAAGTCCACAGTCCGGCCCAAGATGGAGTCCTGCTTTCAAGATAAGAGCCTGTTCTGTTTCCTTCCTTCATATTGTTTCTAAGTTTTTAACATGCTAAAAAGAATTAGATCCATACACATATGCACACTGCGGGTAGACTGAGAACTATATAAAGTTTTATGGGGTCATTTTAGTTCCTTCTTCTCTATGATCTCCCTGGTACTTTCTGGTTCCTTCTATTCATTGGCCAAAAGACTGAGGTGGCTACCATGTGTACTTTCCCCATCATCATCTGTATCCAGAGCCAAGCAAATAGAGAACAAAGAGAAAAAAATGAAGGTTGGTTCCAACCTCTTGGAAACAAAGCTGTATGGAAAGGAAGGTCTATCTCCCTGAGTTTTGGCTCCTCCTGGCTTCACTGCAGGTAGTTCACGCTGTCACCACTATGGGATTGCTTGGGGGTGTGCTGTAAGAGGACAAAGAAAAGGTGGAAAAAAGAAAAAGGATTTCTGTACTCTCTCCAAATATAAGCACCCTTTTACTTCTTGGACCAGACCTAAAGGTTTCTGACACTCTTGGTCTGCAACCCAGTACTCACTTCTAGGTTTCCAGTGCATTGAATTCAACGCAGTGGGGGACTGAATTCAATGTGCTGGGGGATATCCCCAGGGGGGAGATTGGTAAGAATCAATCATCACTGGTTCAATGGTACTTCACATGCTAGTCTTCCTGCCCAATCCACCTCTTTTCAGAGTCCTCAAACAGTTGCTCTGTGTATTCACAGCTGGATTTAGCGGAAGAGCCGAGGTGGAGTGTGCTTATACCATCTTTTTCTGGAACCAGCCCGATTACTACTTTTAATGTGAGAAAGAATGAAATATTTTTCTTTCTTCTCATGCTATCATAAACTTTAACTGCAAAATTAGATGAATGTGTGTGCCTGTGCTCAGTCATGTCCAACTCTTTGCGACCTCATGGACTGAGCCCACCAGGCTCCTCTTTCCATGGAATTCTCCAGGCAAGAATAGTTGAGTGCCTTGCTATTTCCTTCTCCAGGGGATCTTCCTGACCCAGGGATCGAAGCTGTATTTCTTGACCACCTGCACTGGCAGGTGGATTCTTTACCACTTGTGCCACCTGTGAAGCCCAACTAGGGGAGTATTTTTTTTTAATTGAAGGATAATTGCGTTACAGAATTTTGTTTTCCGTCAAACATCAACATGAATCAGCCATAGGTATACACGTCCCCTCCCTCTTGAACCTCCCTTCCATCTCCTTCCCCCATCCCACTCCTGAATATTTTAAAAAGAGATAATACTAAATACTATGATATTGCCATTATCACAAGGTATTTTTTACTAAAAGAGGAAAAATAGGGAAGCAATAAGTGTTACTTAGGGATTTGGTTTTCTTTCATTCTTAGTAGGCAGAAACTATTGTTCTTGGGCAATTCATTTCACTCTTTTTTTGTTTTTGATGTGGACCATTTTTAAAGTTTTCACTGAATTTGTTACAATATTGTTTCTGTTTTACATTTTGGTTTTTTGGCCAGGGGCATATGAGATCTTAGCTCCCAGAACAGGACTGAACATGCACTCCCTGCATTGGGACGCGAAATCTTAACCACTGGACCACCAGGGAAATCCCATATTTAACTCATTTTAAATTAGTTCTAGAATACAGTTACCCTTGAACAATTAGCAAATAGGAAAAGGAGTACATCAAGGCTGTATGTCACCCTACTTATTTAACTTATATGCAGAGTACATCACAAGAAATGCTGGGCTGGAGGAAGCATAAGCTGGAATCAAGATGGCCGGGAGAAATATCAATAACCTCAGTTATGCAGATGACACCACCCTTATGGCAGAAAGTAAAGAACAACTAAAGAGCCTCTTGATGAAAGTGAAAGAGGAGAGTGAAAAAGCTGGCTTAAAACTCAACATTCAGAAAATGAAGATCATGGCATCTGGTCCCTGATATCACTTCATGGCAAATAGATGGGGAAACAGTGGAAACAGTATCAGACTTTATTTTGGGGGGCTCCAAAATCACTGCAGATGGCGATTGAAGCCATGAAATTAAAAGACGCTTACTCCTTGGAAGGAAAGTTATGATCAACCTGTGAAGTCACTCAGTCGTGTCCAACTCTTTGTGACCCCATGGACTGTAGCCTGTCAGGTTCCTCCAACCACGGGATTTTCCAGGGAAGAGTACTGGAGTGGATTACCATTTCCTTCTCCAGGGGATCTTCCCGACCCAGGAATCGAACCCAGGTCTCCTGCATTGCAGGCAGATGCTTTATTGTCTGAGACACCAGGGACAAATCAACCTAGACAGCATATTAAAAAGCAGAGACATTACTTTGCCAACAAAGGTCCATCTAGTCAAGACTGTGGTCATGTATGGATGTGAGAGTTGAACTATGAACAAAGCTGAGTGCGAAGAACTGATGCTTTTGAACTGTGGTGTGGGAGAAAACTCTTGAGAGTCCCTTGGACTGAAAGTAGATCCGACCAGTCCATCCTAAAGGAGATCAGTCCTGGGTGTTCATTGGAAGGACTGATGTTGAAGCTGAAACTCCAATACTTTGGCCACATGATGCGAAGAGCTGACTCATTTGAAAAGACCCTGATGCTGGGAAAGATTGAGGGTAGGAGGAGAAGGGGACGACAGAGGATGAGATGGTTGGATGGCATCACCGACTCAATGGACATGGGTTTGAGTGAACTCCAGGAGTTGGTGATGGACAGGGAGGTCAGGTGTGCTGCGGTTCACGGGATCGCAGAGTTGGACATGACTGAGTGACTGAACTGAACTGAATAATGAATGCAAGGGTTAGGAGTGCTGACACTCCCTGCAGTAGAAAATCCAATTTTAACTTTGTAGCCAGCCCTCCAGAACTTAATTCCAACCAACTGCAGATTGTATATTACTGTATTATGTATTTATGAAAGGAACTGGCATATAAGTGGACCCATGCAGTTCAAACTCATGTAGTTGAAGGGTCAGCTGTACTTTCAAGACTATTACCATCATACTGTCACTAGTGTTAGGTTTTTCTAAGGGTAACATAAGATATCAACTATAAAATGCTGCCAATACAGCTTCTAATCACTTAAATCTGACCAACAGATTTTATATTTTTAAGACAAAACGTTGACAGGCTAGGGAGAAGGGAAAAGCCAGCCCTTTATAACAGAGAACACATGTAGCCAGCAATGCTTAACACTCCAGCAATGCTATGTGCTCCAAGGAGAGTGGGTCTTCCTAAGAAAACAAAATGAAATTATCTGAACTGCTAATTGTACCTAGAATGTTAATTACTATGATAACTGCATTTGGATTACTTTAGGATCAGTAACGTTTGATTAAATACATCACAAAACAGTTTGCTAAAAATTAATCCATAGGAAATCCCCTGGTAGTCCAGTGGTTAGGATGTGGGGCTTTCACTGCCAAGGTCCTGGGTTTGATCCCTGGGTGGGGAACTAAGATCCCATAAGCCACACAGAATGATTAAAAAAAAAAAAATTAGTCCATGAAAAGTGTGATTATAGTATCCAGAAATACGTCCTGATAAAAAGTCAAGAGTATACAGCACTGTGACTTTTAGAATATATAATTTGGAGTTTTATTGTTATACAGTCTTTGAGAGACTTAGTATTTTCACCATCAGTTAGTTTTCTTAATAATTTTGTGTAGGTACAAATGAACATGTCTTAGATTTAAGATTTCAGTTTCCCCCATACATAAAAACACTCTCCATGGAGACAATCTTGTTTTACTTCCCATCTGCCAAAAATAGCATTCGATAGTAGACACAGCTTGGTAGAAAAGGCAGATATTAACTTTTAAATAACTACTCAATTAAAATGAGAAAACTTAAGAGCTGGCTACTTAATATCGATTCTACTGTAAAATAACCACCATAACAGGATTCCAGGCAATGTGCCAAGTACTTAAAGTAGATTATGCCATTTAATCCTCAAAGCCCTATGAATACTACTTTCAGCCCAATTTCCAGAGAAGAAAATGGAGGCTTGGAGAAATATCCTCTCAAAACCCACAGAACTAGGAAGTAGAAGTAGGGGAGCCAAGATTACAACACAGTCTGCCTTGGAACTTCTGTTCTTAATCACTGCTACAAGTTACAAGGATTCAAAGAACTCAAACCTGTGTCCCTCCCCTTCCAGGTTATTTTCATAGGGTAAAAAGATTTAAATGAGAAAAACAGAGGCCAAAAAACCCTCCAGTCATCCTATTATGGGCAGGAAACAGCCAAAACCCAAAGAACCCCTACATTACCTGATGTTACTTTTCTTTTTCAAATATTTGGCTGTGCTGGGCCTTAGTTGTGGCACACAGGATTTTCTTTGAGCCATGCAGGATCTTTCATCACAGTGCACAGACTCTCTAGTTGTGGCTCACAGGTTTAGCTGCCCTGCAGCATGTGGGATCCTAGTCCCTGACCAGGGATCGTATCCACATCCCTTGCAGTACAAGATGGACTCTGGACCACTGGACCACCAGAGAAGTCCCTGATGTTACTTTTGTTACTCAAGAAAACAAAATGCTCTGGAGACGTAAATGGCAATTCACTCTAGCATTCTTGCCTGGGAAATACCATGGACGGAGGAGCTTGGTGGGCTACAGTCCACGGGGTGGCTAAAGAGCTGGACACAACTTAGCAACTGAACAACAACAGTGTTTTACGCGTCAGAATGCCAAAAACCCGGAATTTGTGCTTTCGTGCGGCAATGTTGTGAAAAAAACAGCATTCTCCTGCATTTCTGCTGGGCATGCAAAATGGGACAATTTCCGTGTAAAGCAATTTGACAGTATCTATTAAAATTAGAAATACATATGGCCTTTGATTCACCAATTTTATTTCTAGTAATTTAATGTACACATATACAACTCATGTGTATATTCAGTGCAGCATCCTAACAGCAAAAGACTGGAAACAACCAAATGTCTATCAATAGGAGACTTGAAAAAGCTAGCATGGTTCTTTTGTAATTCAACTGTAAGAAACAGTAGGGGGATGGGGGGAGAAAACAAATGCCGTAACAGAGAAAGCTGAGTAATAAAAGTACGAAGAAACAAATAAAACGTACATACAGCATAATTAGGCTCACTTTAGTCTAAACTAATATAGAATATCCCAGTCAAGAAATCAATTATCCTTAAGAAGTTAAAAACTTAAGAGACATAATACACATTTATGTAATATTTTATTTACTGACCTCTCTGAAACATGCCAAAATTCATACAGTTAATGGAACCTTGAATGTTGAAATGCTGGTCAACACAACGAATTCCAAACAAAAAATATCTTAACGTAGGAATCAACATATAACATTATATTTAGGTTGGTAAAATTAATTGCAAAATAAATGGCAAATAATATCATGTTTCTGGTTTAAAGGAAACAGTTTTGACAGTCATGCTTAATACCTTGGTTAAGTAAAGATAGAAATGGGCTGGGGTATCATAGAGGTATGCAAAAATTTAACAGTTCAAATAATCTTTAGCCCTTCTGAGAAAAGATAGATGGCAAATATGTGGCAAATATTTCTGTAATAAGGTGATTTCAATCCATTAGTGATCATTCTGTTCATGCATTTAAAGTAACTGCAGATGTTTCAGAGCATTGAAAATTAGATTCAAAGTAAGTCTTTGCTCAACAAGTTAATGATAATATGAATCCCTTATATTTAAAAATATAGCTTAAATTTGTAAAGTTTAAGGTAAAGCATACTTGTTTGCATAATTATTTTTAGATATAATTGAGACTACACTACTATATATAATCAGCTATATTGCTGTGCACAGTTAATTCCAGTTACCTTATATTTGCTGGTCATCAATAGCACAAAATTTATGCTCTGAAAAAAATACTTCTATCTAGCAAAACAATTATATTCAATTCTCTTTTAAACACAGATTAACTAAATTTAAGGAAGAACTGGCTTTTCTTAATCTCATTTTCAAGTTACTGATTCAAACTTAACAGCAAGTAATTATTTATTTTGCTTAACACCAAATAATCTACAAAAAGTTTCCAAGATAGATGCATTTCTTTTTCAATCTCCAAAAAATAAATAGAGGCTTTCTAACTGAAAGCATTTACATTCCTGGCTCTCTAAAGTAAACATTAAAAAACAAAGTACAAAAAAAATGATCTCTTGGCTTCTGAACAGCCCACTTAGTTACATAAAGTATTTTCTCTCCCAATACTTTTTCAAATTCAAGAGATATTTACTTCCTAAGAACATAACAGTCTTCATTTCAAACCATTCAGTCCGTTTCCATGGCAACGCTGCGGGATTCCTTGGCCACCATAAGTCGCATTAGTTGACTGTGGAACTTCTCAATCTTCTTTACATCTTGAGCTTGGTNAAATTCAAGAGATATTTACTTCCTAAGAACATAACAGTCTTCATTTCAAACCATTCAGTCCGTTTCCATGGCAACGCTGCGGGATTCCTTGGCCACCATAAGTCGCATTAGTTGACTGTGGAACTTCTCAATCTTCTTTACATCTTGAGCTTGGTCTGTTCGATACACCAAACACTGTCAGGAATTTTAAAAGCACAGAATAACTATGTAAAACTCGGTCACTAATGACGTAGCAAACATCTTCTCGGGTAGAAACCTGAGTCTTTCCCTACCACTGTTCTGCTTTACTTTCTCCAGAGATCATTCAAGTTTCCAGGTTCCCACAGTTACATTCCTTAAGTTTAGTATAATATTTACAATGCCACTGCTATGGACAAAAAACAAAATGAACTCTATTGGAAGCATCTCAAAAATGATCCGTAGACTAATGTAATCATATTCTGCCATGGTCTGATGAGAAAAATTAAAGGCTGGAATCAGGTGTTTTCTCCCAGGGATCTGGTTATAAATGATTCTATAGTTATAGTGGAAAAAGCATATACATTTTAGGATCTCTTTCTCTGTTTATGAAATGGGAAGTGTATGGTTAATGATTATCTTTTAAAAATCAGGAATTCCTTGCTTACTGCCGGTTGCTACCTACATCAAGCTGGATAAATTTGTCCAACCTTGATTTCTGGTATTACTTTTAAACCAATCCGAACTCTTCCTTGCTTTACATTCAATTCTTCATCTACCATCTTCCAAATTATCAAACTTAAGCTGGCAGTCTCGTTTTGTAACACAAATCCATTTTTCTTCAGCCCATCTTATGGATTGATATGAGTTTTAAGCAACGGGAACTTTGTGATCCTCCAGTAATATTCATCAACTTAAACTGATTTGGAGTTCAACCTGATCGGGCTGTCAACTTAAAAAAACCACACATCAGAGTTGTGAGTTAAAAGTTTTATTTGGGGCAGTACGAGGACTGCAGCTCAGGAGACAGCACCTCAAACGGCTCTGTGAGACTGTTCCAGAAACATGAAGGAGGAGGACAGTATACACGCAATCCTGGTGAAGGGGGAGTGCATGCAAGCAAGCATGTTTATTTCTTAGAAAGTTTCTGCTGGTCTCATGACGCTTCTGCTTGTCATGAGAAACAGTCATCACCATGAAAGATTTTAGTGTTTTTCTAGATACGAGGAGATATAAGAACTGGGTTCAGAAAATCAGCTTCTGAGAATATCTAACTATCTGAAGACCTGTCCTGCCAGGTTTCGGGGAGCAGAGTGTGCCTCATTTCTGCTCTCCATCCTGGGCTCCTTCAAGGGGTGCTGGAGGTCAGCAGCTACAGCAGCACATGATTTAATCCTTGTAGAGGTAGATGGCAAGTGCCAATTTGTGGTTGACAATGCGTAACTGATTTGAATTCATACAGCCCTCAAACCACTTACTTAGAAAAGTTCACACATTGTACAAATCTGTCTAACAATCTTATAAAGCGGCCATAATCATCTCCAGAGTTTCAATTTTAGTGTATGTACTATAGGAGAACATATACCTTCTCACTACAGTTTGACATAGAAAGAGGTCCAAAGAAAACAATAATATAAATCGGACATGGAATTAGAAACAAAAGATGCATACATGGACTATAAAAAAGTCAAAGCTCTAAGACAATAAAGTCTAAGAAGAGTTTTCTAAGCCATTAAAATGAATTATTGAGGGAAGTATACAAACTTTTCTTTAAAAATCATTAGAAAATAGATTTTTTCATTGGAGTTGGTTCACACATTTATTGTTTAGTATGATGGATTTGATTCTATTTTTGGTCCCTTCTAGATAAGGACTAATTCTCAGTAGTTTTAAGAAAGGGAACAAAAAGTATCCTTCATACTTAGATCTTATCACGGAAATCATTAATGTTCTTTCCAGTATTGCTTACCATGGATCTTTACCTATATTTAATCATTACCAGAGGCAAAAATTCATCATTTGGAGGTAAAGTCTTTTGTATTGAATTCAATTCTGCATTTTCCTCTACTTTTAAAGCAGAACATACCAATTTCTCTGCAGTAGATATATCTATCCACTCCGTGACAATCACAAATAATATTTTCCCAATGTGAATGCTCAGGATTCAAGTATACATTTATTGAACCTAAGTGGCAGGCACTAGTGCTAAGCACTTCCACATATTTCATTTACTTTGTACAACAACCCAATTAGGTGAGCAGACTATTACTACAGCACTTCACAGATTAAGGCCCCCAAAGCCAAACTTTTGGCCTGATCTTCCCCAAGACTAAAGTGCTGTTAGATTGCTAAGCTAGGATTCAAATCTCCTCAACCTAGATTTAGCACACAACAGCTCAATTTACTCCTTTTTTACATCTCACATTCACCAAACTCAATAGGTTCTTAGAAGATATGACACTAATTTAAAAAGATCTGACTTCATGCAACCTCATAATGGAACCCTGAATACAAATACAGTAGAAGATATGACCAAAAGTCATTTTTAAAGTCACTGTGAGATTTTTAGAAGAGTTAATCCATTAAAAGAAATGTTTGCTAAGTACCCTTTGGGTCAGGACTAGTCACTATAAATACAGTAAAAGTATCACTCATCTATTCTTGTTATTTTAAAGCCCACAACCTATTAAAAGTCAAATGTGATTAAAAAAAAAAATTGTGAAACAGCACAAAAAGAGGCAAAAATAAAAACAAGAAATGAAGCAGTCCTTCTGAGGTGGGTTTTGAAATATAAGCAGTTGGCTTGTCACACTGGGGCAGGGGTGGGATTCAATACTGCAAAGATGGAGACAGACATGTTCAAAAGCTCAGGGGCCTGAGACTGCATGGCATATTCAAGGAGCCCTTAAGTAACACAAAAGAGACAGATTAGCAGGGATGTGAGGATGGGGTTTACACTATGAGTGATGAGAGGCCACTAAAGATTGTTAAGCAGGGTAGTAAGAATCCAATTTGCATTTTTAGAAATCACTCTGGTGGGACAACTGAAGGACAAACAGGAAGCAGGGACACAGAGCTACTAGTCCAGGCAAGCGACAACGAGGCCTTAAGAGGTTGATGCAATGAAGACGGAGGGTTCACAACAGGAAATGAGATGAGACCTTGAATCAATCATTCACAAATGCCCAGCAAAGCATATGGAACTTATCAGAGGATCAAAATACAAGTTTT
This sequence comes from Neotragus pygmaeus, assembly GCA_006410875.1. Taxonomy (NCBI): domain Eukaryota; kingdom Metazoa; phylum Chordata; class Mammalia; order Artiodactyla; family Bovidae; genus Neotragus; species Neotragus pygmaeus. Next base: position 286,245 of record SJYV01013093.1, on the reverse strand, counting down.
TCAAATGAAGGAATAGTAAATATGAGAATAAGGGAAAGGAAGGGACCAAAAATGATTCCCAGGTTCTAAGCAGGTAGATGACAGTGTAATTAAAGACAGGAAGCAGGAGGAACCAGTCTGATAAGGGATGAGGACTTCCATTTTAGACAGGCTAACCTTACGAAGTAGAGGAGGCAAGATGCTCAACTCAGATTTAGTCAGGAAGCCAAAAGAAAAATATGAGCTAAAGGTACAAAACTGGAAACAGACATACAGGCAGTACTGGACTTAATGGACTGATACAGAAGTGATAAGACGACTTCAAGGACAGAATCCTGGAGAAACCAACACTGATGGGCCAAGTCAGCAAAATAACTAGCAAAGATTGAAATAAACAGAGAAAAAGAAAAACAAGATAAAAGGGAGCCACAGATGCCAAAATAATTTCTACAAGAAGTGGTTTTCTGTATCAAAAGCAGCCAGGAGGGGGACCTCCATGGTGGTCCAGTGGCTAAGACTCTGTGCTCCCAATGCAGGGGATTCAGGTTCGACCCCTGATCAGGGAACTAGATCCCACACGCTGCAACTAAGAATCCGAATTCCGCAATTAAGGATCTTGCATGTCTCAACGAAGACCTGGTGCAGCCAAATAAATATTAAAAATGTTAAAGCAGCCAGGAGGTCAAGCAAGATATGAACTGCTGGGTTTGAAAATAAAGGGGCTGCTGCTGAGCCCTCACTGAGAGCAGGTTCAGGGAAAGACTTCATGTAGAAACCACATGGCAGAGGGGTAAGAAATAAATGGGGTGTGAGGAAGCGACAGGAATGAGCAGACAGGGAAGGAGAGAAACGCAACTAGAGAGCCTGTAACTTGTGTTCAGATACCACCTACTCCTCACACATCTACAAGGAAACCTTTAGCCCTGTATCTGCGTTTGGACTCTATATTCCTCTCGTTCAGCTGTTAGTAAACTATACCTGACACACTGTATTAATGAAGCAAGTTGAATTATCTTTCCAAGTGCCTACAAAAATAGCTTCAAGAACACAGCTCTTGACTTGGGAATGAAACACAAAATAAGCATTCTAATGGGTGACCTGCATAAATTCTATGTAAATAATTTCAAGCAAATGATTAACTCGAACAAATCTGAAAGTATGCAACAAATAAAAATGTATACTTACAACTAAATCATCTGTTACTTTAATACACAAACTCCCATCAGAATGCCTATATTTGAGAACCACACGGGCCTGAAATAAAAATACATATTTAGAAACAGTGACGTCAGAAGACATTTCTCATAAATAATTTCGTCTTCAAGTGAGCTAAAATAAAACAGATCCTTTTAGAATTAATAGCCAAAATATCTAAGGGCACCTTTACTGTAAACTTATCATTACTGAAATGAGGGAAAACAGCATTTTGTGCATTCCTATTGCTACAATATTCTTAAGACTTAAAAGAAAGTCAGGTATTTTACTTTAAGCCACTTTAAAAAGATGTACTGAAAATTCCCAAGGCACACCCATATTCAGAGAATGTCTGCAAGAATGGTTTGGCATTTCTTGCCAGTAAGACTATGTATGAAGGGTATTCACAGCATGCTACCTCAAAAGTGTACCACTTCAGCTAAAGGAAAGTTTTGAGCTGAAGGCAATTAGTTCTCTGCCCTTTCTGATCAAAAGCAGGACATAAATTAAGCTTTGTGAAGATTATGTAAGTTTCCAATTATAAAGGTGTTTCTTCTCCCTGGGAAAAGAGAAGGTTTGTTCCCTACCTTACCAGACAACTCTAATACTGCCCATACATTCCCCAGTCACCTTCTCAGAATGTACTCCCTCCTAGAAGCCCCAAATCTCTTTTCCTCTGTCCAACCTCCCTCCCATACTTTCCCACCCTTAAGATGGTATATAGGTCCCAAATTCGTCCTCTTTGTGAACTTCTATGCTAAGTGTAAAGTCTATTTATTAACCTGTCTTTTGTCAGTTTAATTTGCAGAGCCCCAGTTATGGAACCTAAGAGAGTAAAGGAGGTTTTCTTCTCCCCTATAATACCCACACATCTAGCCACAGAGGACTGATAGGAAAAAGGGCGGGGGCGTGTAGCAGAAATGGCTAGTAAAATTCAAATCTATTTCCCAGGAAAGAGCATTGCAGTTGCAGTTCTATACTTTACATTTTCCCATGGCTCTCAAGAGGTGGACTCAGACTAATTACTCAGCAAAATCGTATCTTTCTCATGATGGCACGACACGAGACACAACTTTCCACATCTAGAATAACTCCTACATTGAGTGCCATGCTACACAGCACTTTTTGCTATTGGGTGTTCTACAGTTAGGAAGCCAAGAAAATCATTTAGATATTAGTATATTCCAATAAAAGAAAACAGCTCCCAATAGAGTTTACAACCTCCATGAACATTAATTTCTTTAAATGATGGATTCAAAACAGTGTCCTGCAGCAGTCAAGTTTCTTATTAATAAAAATATAATAAGTAACTCTAGTTTAGCTTTAGCTAGCTGTTTTAAAAACTACTAAGTATCTACCAGACAAAACAGGAACATATATTTAAAATGGCTCCAATACAGCACAGGACCCTCAAGATAATTCTGGAAACTAGATAAAAAGGGCTATTAGAGCTTTTTCTACAGCTTTTCTCATTATGCCTTCTACTCTCCTGGGTTTGCAAATTTAAAAAGGTCATACCATCCTGAGATTTGTCTTGGTGAGGGAGGAAAGGGAACTCACCAAGCACTTAAGTAGGTGTAAGTATCTTTAGACTACCTAATAAGATTCTACTTTTGAGCCAGTAAACTCAGTTTTACATATTAAAAAAATTCAGTCCTCTGGAAACAAAGGAAACCAACTTAAAAATGTACTAAGCATGACAACTATGTAAAGTTTTAACTCCTGCTTAAAAGAATACTCAGTGGCTTCATTAGGAGAAATGAGTTAAAAAACTCTTTGCGGTCCTATGGACTGTAGCCTGCCAGGCTCCTACGTCCACAGGATTCTCCAGGCAAGGATACTGGAGTGGGCTGCCATGCCCTCCTCCAGGGGATCTGGAACCCGCTAAGTCTTCTGTATTGGCAGGCGAGTTCTTCACCACCAACACCACCTGGGAAGCCCCAATCCCCTTTCTATTGGTAAGTTAGAAAGCACCTAAGTTACCATGTCAGATGCCACTAAGAAGAAAAAGAAGTCAAGGTTCTTGCTTTTTTAGAAATTCAACCAACTTAAATAATCAAAACATAAGACAACATGAATTAAGTCCTAGAAAGACATATACAGGTAAAATGCTAAAAGAAGAAACAAGTAATTTAGATTTGGGGAAGGGAAAGTGTAAAAAGAATTTATGGAAATGGCTGCAGAAATGCATTTTTTGTTTTCTTTTTTTTTAGGGAAGAAGTTAGGACAAAGGCTGAAGCAGCAGTCTGAATGAAGATAAGATGTATTCTGTAGCTTTCTGAGGCTAGCTAGGGCTGAGGATGGTGGAAATGGTGGGAGACAAAGCCAACAAGACGGGAGAGAGGGTCAGACTGGGGCCTGGAAGGTGGGACTTTTACCAGCAATCAGTGAAGAACTAGTTTTCAAACAGGAAACTGGGAATTCAATTTTTGTGTTTGAGATAGCTGCAGTATGTATGAGAGTGAAGAAGGAATCTTAAAAGCAGGCAGACAAAGAGGTTATTACATGGTCTAGCAATAATATCATCTTTACTTAGAGCGGATGCAATGGAGAATGGTAAAAGGTGATAAATATGGTAAGAGGGAGAGAAAACAAAGAATTCTGTAAAACAGATCCCAAAGAGTTCTGACAAAATTTCTTCTTTAGTTTCAGCAGTATAGACTGGTAGAAACAGCATGAACACGGTGTTTAGAGATGTGGGTTCAAATTTTAGCCTAATCTCTTAACGATCACCAGGCAAATCATTTAATGTATCTAAGACTGTTCATTTAACTACCTCAAGGGATTGTCAACTGTATACCTGGAAGGTATTCAATACAACTGTCAGTCAAGCTCTCTTCGTACTCATCCGCTCACCAACCTATCAAAAAAAATCAGTTACAAAGCAGTGAAGGTTATCATGAGAAGGCACAAGTTTTTAGGCCACTGGAATTTTCTGAAAAGAACTCATAGGTTCTCCTTCTCCTGCCTATTCCACACATGCTTTGTTCATAGCAATGCTCAATAATAATCATTTTATTTTCATTTTCCCTATAACTATGACCACATTCTTATAGTATTATTACTCTTACTGTGGATTTGTATATTCTTTACTATCTTTCCAAATATTTTTAGTTTTCACTGTGGGTACTTCTACAAAAGTCCTGTATAGTCCTCATGGTACACTGCTTAAAAAAAAAAAATGGTCCTATGAACAAAATCAACCAAATGGAGGAGCCAGAAATTGTGTCAAAGTACTCAATTTCACAAGTATCCAATTCATTTTATCATTTATTACTATTATATCACTTTATTGCAAAGAATGGAACTAAGAATGTTTCCAGCTTCTTGTTACTTATCTAGGTCTAAAAAGCTAGCAGGGCTTTTTAATATCTCAAATAATATTTAGATGACAATAAAAACCAAGAGGAAGAAAAATCAAGACCCAAATGCTAAATTCTTGTCCTTGCAACTTCTTTGGTTACTAATACACACACACATGGATCCCTGTAATTCATTCACGGCCCTCATAAAATTATGATAAGTCGATGTCAGAGGTTAGCTTATTAATTTTTATGGGGGCCACGAATGAATTACAGGGATCCATGTGTGTGTGTTACTCGCTCACTTTGTGTCCAACTCTTTGTGACCCCATGGACTCTAGGCTAGTCCCACCAGGCTCCTCTGTCCATGGAATTCTCCAGGCGAGAATACTGGAGTGGGTTGCTATTCCCTTCTCCAGGGGATCTACTTGACCCAGGGATCAAACACGAGTCTCCTGCACTGCAGGCAGATTCTTTACTGTCTGAGCCTCCAATGAAGCCCACAGGGATCCACGGACCCCCTAAAACTGTTTACATACATTTACGTGTTAAGTGCATTCTCCTACTCTCAAAGGGCACTAACCTCCAAAATATTAAGAACCACTAATCTGCGGGAGGTAGATGCTTCCAAATTAGGGTCTTTGATGCTTTTGAACTGTGGTGTTGGAGAAGACTCTTCAGAGTCCCTTCGACTGCAAGGAGATCCAACCAGTCCATCCTAAAGGAAATCAGTCCTGAATATTCACTGGAAGGACTGATGCTGAAACTCCAATACTTTGGCCACCGGATGCGAAGAACTGACTCATTCGAAGAGACCCTGATGCTGGGAAAGATTGAAGGTAGGAGGAGAAGGGGACGACAGAGGATGAGATGGTTGGATGGCATCACCGACTCGATGGACAATGAGTTTGAGTAAGCTCCGGGAGTTGGTGATGGACAGGGAAGCTTAGCGTGGTGCAGTCCATGCGGTCGCAAAGAGTCGGACACGACTAAGCGACTGAAGCGCCACAGGAAGCCGAAGCTGCAGAGGGGAGGAGCCCTGCCCTTAAGAGACACGTAAACCAACGGTAGGGAAGCTCAGGGATTGTAGGCGGGGGAAGGCTTCTCAGAGACCTGACTTGACCCTGATTTTGCTGGTTTCAGGCTTCACTAGGCCCTTATTAAGAGAAGAGACGAAAAGAACAATCGGACTTCGCGCGGAGTCCGTCTCTCTTCACACACAGCACCTCCTAGGATGCGGCAGAAGCTCCGAGGCCGAGCGGATGGCAGAGAAGATATCCTGACCCGAGCTAGGACAGAGACACTGGCTCCGCCTGCGATTTACCTTCATTGGGTCGGCGAGGTAGAGTTTCTCCGCTGCGCGACTGAACTCCTCCCAAGTCTGGTACTGCGGCATCGTGAGACCGCGGCAGAAGGACAGAAAGAGGCACGGCTGTGGACTGGAGGCGGCGCAGCACGGCCCACCTACCTCCCTAACTCCCACAGCCGCCTACCGAGACAGGGGCCCAGAAGCTCAAAGATGGTGACGCCGCCTCGCACCAACGCCTCGCTCCGTTGGCTAGCCAGGATCGTCCTTGCCCAATGGGAAGGAGGGATGTTGCATAGGAGGCGGAGCCCCAAGCGTGTGAGTCTGGGAGAGGGTCCGAAGAGGTGGAGAGAGAGGAGACGATGGAGGTCGCCACAGCGCCCCTTGTAGGACTGGAGGAGGCTCTGTCCCGCTGTCCTTAGGGCTGGAGTACAACGGTAAAGCCCAGGTTTCTTCAGCAAAGATAGAGCGGCTTACTGATAAGCGCTGGAGCTGTCTCGCCTACAGCTTAGTAAGGCGAGACATAAACGGAAGAGTGCAATGGAGAGCTTTATATGATAGACATCTGTGTCTAGAGGACGCCAACGGGGATGGCACAAGTTGAATCTTGAGAAACATGACGGGTGTTGAACAGGTGGTCAGGGCAGGACGTTGAGGCCCATTTCAGATCCGTAGTGTATTTAATGTGGTGGGCATCCCCTGGAGGAGGCCATGGCAGCAGCTGCTGCTGCTAAGTCGCTTCAGTCGTATCCGACTCTGTGTGATCCCAAAGACGGCAGCCCACCAGGCTCCGCCGTCCCTGGGATTCTCCAGGCAAGAACACTGGAGTGGGTTGCCATTTCCTTCTCCAATGCATAAAAGTGAAAAGTGAAAGTGAAGTCACTGAGTCGTGTCCAACTCTCAGCGACCCCATGAACTGCAGCCCACCAGGCTTCTTCATCCATGGGATTTTCCAGGCAAGAGTACTGGAGTGGGGTGCCATTGCCTTCTCCGGAGGGCATGGCAACCCACTCCAGTGTTCTTGCCTGCAGAATCCCATGGACAGAATAGCCATAGAGTTGCAGAGTCAGATAGGACCGAAGCGACTTAGTACGCAAGCACGTATGTGGGGCATGGGGGAAGAATCAAGGGAAGAAATCGTTATCACTTAAGCCGGAAGAAATTTGAACTTTGTTCTCCAGGCTATGGAGTGAGGTAGAAAGGTATTTTTCTTTAATCAAGTTGAAGTATATTTTATGTATAGAAAAACATCAGTTTCAAGGCTTCCCTGGCGGCTGAGTGGTAAAGAATCCGCCTGCCAATGCAGAAGATACAGCTTCTATCCCTGGTCCCAGGAAGATCTCACATGCCGGTGAGCCACTAAGCCCATGACAGCTACTGAGACTGCGCCCTAGAGCCTGTGCTCTAAAACAAGGGAAGCCACCACAATTAGAAGCCCCAAGCACCACAACAAAACAGAGTAATCCCCCGCCCGCCAGAACTTGAGAAAGCCGTTGCAGAGCAAGGAAGACCCAGTACAGCCAAGAATAAATAAATACAATTATAGAAAGTAAATTATACTAAACACATCGGCCCTGGACTTTGCTCTCCATTGTTTAGCAAGTGGAGAGCCGGCAGATGTTAATCACAACAGGACATGGTATGATTAATTTGTATTTTTAGAACATGTCACTAGTGGCTGTAAGGAAGCTGAATCGGTGAAGTCCAGCCTGTGCAAGGTCAAAAGTGAACGCCTTTATTCTTTCACCTAGGTTGGTTACCTCCTATGATTGTTTCCATGCCCTTGCCTCCCATTCAATCCCATTCCTACCACAGTACCTTCTACTCTGTCCCCACCTCAACTCTCAAATGAAGTTGCTTTCACAAGGTCACTAATTGCTCTCAGAGTCACTAGTGACCTTCATATTGCCCAGTCCAGCTGACAATCCTTTCTTTTTTAAATTTTAAAAATATATTTATATATATTTATTTCTTTATTTCCTTGCACTGGGTCTTAGTTGCGGCATGTGGTATCTCTCTGATCAGGGATGGAGGCTGGGCCCCCTGCTTTGGGAGTACGGAGTCTTAACCACTGGACCACCAGGGAAATCCCTCAATCCTTTCTTGACCAGATCATTCAACTGCATCTGAGGACACATGCCCCTCCTTCATCCTTGAAATTTCCCAGCTGCTTGGTTTTTTTTTTTTTACTCCATCCTTCCTTGCTCCTCCTTCTACCTCTTTGGTTTTTCCCTCTCTGTCTCTGTCCTAGCCTCCTCCACTCCCTTGGCCCTTCATCACTGGGTCCTGAGGTATCATACTTTGATTTCACCCTCTGAGTTTTTCCTGGGCAATATTTGCGTTTTCACTTTCGCCTCTATGCTGCTTAGTCCAGGTTCTTCCGTGAGCTTCAGATGTATATCTCCAAATGCCTTCCAGGCCTTGGGCTAACTCCAGAGTTCAATTTCGGGAGACAAAAACAATTTTTCAGCAAATTGAAGCAATTTGTAAGCCATAAATGTGATGCGTCCTTTTTGACTTATTTTACTATTGCCATTTGGCAAATTATTAGCCACTCATACACCATATTTAACTGCCAGGAATTCAATAACTTTTAAGGGTCAGTGTGTTGGGCAAAATCCTTATAAGCTAAGGAGGCCAGGGGTAGCTATAACAAGGCAAATTCACCCATACCGATAATTAAAGACAGGAATGTGGCACAGTGCAGGAGAGAGAAGTCATTTCACAAGATTTAGTGCAGGAGAGAGTCTTTCCACAAGATTTAGTGATACCCGAGTTTACTCTCCCCTTCCTCCCTCTTTCCCCTAAGGAGGAAGGTCTGCTGTTGTTGTTAAGATAGAAACGGCTGACTGTTTTTTAATTCTTTCCCAGAAGCTTTTTGTCCTTCTTTGTTCTCCTCNTACCAGACTCCTCCATCCATGGGATTTTCCAGGCAAGAGTACTGGAGTGGGGTGCCATCGCCTTCTCTGCTAACATTCACTGGTGTAGAAGAAAACCAACGTGTGAAGGCTCACCTCCAGGAAGTATGTTGATTAAAATCTGGGGCTCCAAGGAGTGGGGAGGGATAAATTGGGAGATTGGCATTGACATTACACACTACTATATATAAAACAGATAACTAAATTAGAACCTACTATACAGCACAGGAATGTCTACTCAGTACTCTGTAATGACCAGTATGGAAAAAGAATCAAAAAGAGTAGAAATATGTATATATAGAACTGCTCCATTTTTCTGTACAGCAGAAACTAACACAATATTGTAAATGAACTATACATCAATAAAAATAATATAAAAGTTTCAAAATAAACTAAATCAGTGCATGTTCATCTTCAAAAAATAGAGAAAAATTCAGAGAAATGTTAAAAGATAAAATGAAATATCAGTCACACACACACACACACACACAAATCAGGGACTCCAGACACAGACTGGTTTTCAAATCCTGCAACGATTGGTCTAAGAGAAACTTAATCCCGGCAATAGGGTCTCTATTTGTTAAATGGAGATAATAACATTACCTCAAGATTGCTCTAGAGGAGAAGTAATTAGGTTCCTGCCAGCTCTAACACTTCGTGGATTTCCCTTTGTGTGAAGAGGAAATGAGTACTAGACACCCACTATTCTGGAACTGAAATGCCCCAGTGGGATCCCTCAGGAAGGATGGGAGGTAAGGAGCCAGATGATGACTGTTCACAACAGAAATTCCAAAGTGACACAAATAGTCCTCCTACACACACTATCATTAGCTGCCAGAACAGAAGTTCCTTGAGTATCATTCTAAAAGAATTTGGCTTTTGAAGCTTACCTCTGTTACCATGAAGGGTCTTCCACCAAAAAAACATAAGGAGCCCTAACATCCAAACACTGAGTATTCTGAAGCATCTGATCCAATGTCATGCCAGTAATATTTCCATTATTCACCTGAACCTCTGTAACAAGATGGCTAACTAAGGCCTTCCATTTGGGACACACACATTTATCATTTGATTAGAGAAGATTACCTATATTTAGATAAAACATATATCCCCTAACAGGGATGGACAGTTATAAATAACTTGGGAAACTCTCGCCGAAGCCCAAAACATCATGATTTAGGTCAAAATAAAAAGCCTTTCTGATCACTGTCCTTTCGCATTCCCCAGCACATTTTTCATGTTTACTTGCTGACACCCCAGATAAGTGATCACCCTGGCCGCATCCCATTTCCTCACAAGCAAAGGTGGGAGGAAGGATTGTCACAATCAAAGGGACAGGATCAAGGCTCCGAGGAGGAGCGGCTAGGGTCTAGAGCCTCTGCCCTCTAATCAGCTGATTAGCCTACCTCCAATTTATGTTGGACAGCTATTGGGGAGCCACAGAAATAGCTTCAAGTAAGACCTCTACTCAAGCTGCTGGATGAAAGAAGGACTTAGAGGAAAGCAAGCCTCTCCTTCCACATTGAAACAGAGGCCTAGCCCTTCCATAGTGTTCCTTCCTCCCCTGTCCATTGAAGCAGCTCCGGTGATTCTGATGCAAAAGAAAAACCGCAACCAATGACTGCAGCTGAAATTTTTTGAGCAGAAAACGAAACAAAGTAGTATTAGATTAGAACCAAGTATGAAATAAATACCCATGAGTCCAGAAGATACTTCCTCTTCTAGGAAGACGGAATAGACATATTTTTCCCTATTTTTTCCACTATGTATAACTAAATACCGTAAACATTATACATAAAACATACATAAGTATACTGAAGGGAAGAAATTAGACCAGTTAGGGACCTTGGTGTCCATGAAACGATATGGTGAGTTCCCTGAATTTTCTCCCTTTATTCCATATACCTCCCCCAACTACCTGGAGTGGGAGAAGCCTTCTATCAAATTGAAGCCCTCTAACAGAGGAGCCTGGTGGGCTGCAGTCCATGGGGTCGCTAAGAGTCGGACACGACTGAGCGACTTGACTTNCAGCAGTAGAATACAGAGAAGGTGTAAGTGAAGGCACAAACAGGGAGCAGATGGAGCCCTTCTCCGGGGGGAGGCTGGGGTGCTCACAAGAGGGTGATATTAGTGACAGAGATGACCCACTGGGAAAGCGAGCACTGGAATGGCCCTCGACGAGGGGAAACCTGGTGAGAAAGGTTCTGCCACACCCCGTCTCTGGCCGGGGTGAGGGGCTGGCCTGGGAGCTTTGCGTGGCTGCCTGAGGCTGCAGGAGCCAGGGCGCTGACAGCCGCAGGCTCCCTCGGTCAGTCAGGGGGAGGGACCCCCCGGCCCAGCATACTGGGTGGCTGGGGGGGACAGACGGGGAGATAAGCCCAGCCCCGGGGGAATCTCGTCCGAAAAGGTGTCTGCCGGGCTTCTTCCCCACTTAGACCTGGGAGCTGCTGCCCCACGGCTCCCAACCCCCACCTCTCACTCTATCATCACTCTCTCCAGGCGCCATTGTGCTCTCGCTCAGTTTCTCTCCTGCTCTTATTCCCTGCTCACCTTTCACAGCCTTCCAGCCACTGAAAGAGGAAAATGGTAAGACATGCAAAGCTTTGGCTTCAGCACAAAGGTGAGGTGTTCCGTGTCTCTGTGTCTGACCCGTTGCAAGCCATCTTTTGTCTGCTGCTAAGCTTTGTTGCCCTTCATGGTCTGTCTTCAGGAGGCAGGGACTGGAAGGGCAGGCTCACGATCTCTGACCATGCAGACAGTAAATATTTGCTGATGGCCAGCGTGATGACATGTGGAGAAACTAACCCCTGCCCAAGGTTGTTAGGAAAAGATTCTTTGATCACTGACTGATGGAACTTCCGTATCCCCGGAGATGTCTCAGGCATATATGCTGGGATCTTTAAAATTGTCGTAGGCATTGGGGTGAGGGGTGGGAAACATGTTCATACTGGCTTCTGGGCCTCCTTTCTTCTGGGTGTGAGTCACCAACCCCCTCATGGACATAGCCTTCCTTTTTCCATTCTGGTTTGAAACCACTCAGGCTCCTGGAAGGCCCTTCCTCCCTCTGCACACGACTGGGATGGTGTTTGTATGTGAACTGATGGGTATTCTATACCCGCTCTGCACCTGACCACACAATACCTGCCTGTTCTCAAAGCCCCAGCCCAATGCCATTCCAGCTTCTTCTCAGGTTTCGTAACTGCCCCATGAACTGCACCTGGTCCTTCTTCCCCTGGGGCTGTGGAGTTGGAGGCTGAGTAGACGGCCACCTGGTTTACCCTCTTCCTGCTGACTGGGGTTTTGGAGGCTGATTCGCTATTGCATGAGTCAGAGAGAGCCCCACGGCTCTGGGCATCTTCCAGGAGTGAGTGACCGCTCCCTCCAGGCGGGAGGAGACTAGAAGGTCTCGGGCTTACCCCTGGGCAGAGGCAGGACAGCTACTTGGGGAGTGCAAGGATGTGCACACAGGCTCTGGCATGGTGCCTGGAGAGTTTCCCAGCATCCCCTAGAGAGCCCCTGGCCCACCTCCCAGTTGAGCTCAGCTGGGAGGCCCAGGCTCAGCTCGAAGCAAGCCTGGACAGAAGTGGCCATGAAGCTCACCATGACCTGGCAGCTCCCACTGCAAGCACAAACAGGCCTTTAAAGAGCCTCCTTGCTTTCTGGGGTAGGGGTGCGGGCAGACAGAGCAAGTGGCTGTTGGTGGCCCTGCGTCACGTTCTGGTGTGGTTCCAGGTGACCAGTGCCACCACCTCTTTTCTGTCCAGATGCGGAGGCCGAGGGGGCTCCTGGGAGAGAGCTGCTTTGAACTCCTGCGCCCTGTCTTGGTGTTGGGAAGCCTTACAGCTGCTCTGCGCTGGCAGAACCTTCTCTTGCTAACTTGGGGCTTTTTGGATCAGGGTGTTGGTGAAGCAGAGTTTTGGCAAGAACCTTAGCAGCTGTTGCCAAGAAAAGAATGAAGGGAGATAATTAGACCTGGTAATTGGCTTGCTTTTTACTTTTTTACAGGCAACAGTGACTATGGCTGGGAGAAGAAGACACAGCAGAAAGCTGTCCTCCAGGATCAAGGCTAAGCTGTCTCAATTTTAGGGGAAAAGGCTGGTCCCCAACCAGGCCAGGACTTCCTGTCACCTCTTGGCCTGACACATTTATCTGCTGTGAAGTACTTCTCTGCATCCTATGCTATGGTACCCGGGTCCATATGGACCCCAGGACCAGACATCTTAGAACCCTGAATCCAAAGGTAACCTTTAGATGGAGTTACCCAATTCTGGTGCCTCCGAGAAGAGATACTGTGGGACCTATTGCAAAGGGCTTTATCGAAGGCTTTTGTTTCTGGGCAGAGCTGACTCATCATTTCCCCCAGATAAGTTTGCTCTCTGGGAGGTTTCCAGGGCCCCATCCCTCCAGTTGGCCGTTTCTCCAGACCAGATGGTTCATTTTAGATCTCAATTTGCAACGTGCTACCCTTTGTGGGCACATGTTCTGGATTCATCCCAAACGGAGCAGCTGATTCACTCGGACGTTCTGGGAAGCCCTCCCCATTTGATTCCACCTCAGCACATCAGCATAGAAGCTGCGAGTCAGATGTCCAGTTTCTGTGGGGAGCCTATTGATTCTAAGCCCAGAAGTGGTCCTGGGAGACTGACGTCAGGTCTCAGGCAGGGCGCCTGGGGGCCCCGCAGAGGATCTTTGAGTGCTGGCGTTGCCTTTGGGAGGGCTGCTCCCTCAAAGTCCGTCAGAGGTGGACTCTGGTGGGATCACGACCTGTTCTGTGGCCATTTACTATTTTGGATAAAAGCAGAAGAAAGAATTCATGACCAATTTGATCTCCGAGATTTTAAGTTTAAACAGGATGGCCTTTCTGTAGCTTCTCTCCTTCCCAGTTACTCACTGTTTATTCAGTAGACAGTTGTTGATCACGAACTGTGCACCAGGCGTTGCGCTTAGGGCTCAGGGATAAGAATAAAAAGACGAAGCTTGCCTTCAAGGGACTTAATGACTAATGTCTGAGATAGGCAGGCACTGAGAACAAAGTGAGTGAGAGCTGACGTAACGCAGTGGTCAAGAGCTGAGATTCAGGAGCCAGACCCCCCAGATTCCTGCTCTGCCATTTTGCAAGGATGTGACTTTGGACACATTACTTCACCCACATGTGTACCAGTTTTCTCATCAGTAGAATGAGAATAATAATGATACCCACTTTAGTGTTTTATGAGGATAAATTTGTTACTAGATTTAAAGTTCTTCTAACTGTGCCAGGGGTAGTGAGGGTGGTACATATCTGAGATAGTTTAAAGCTGAATATCAAGAGGGTTAATTGGATGAAGGATTTAAGAAAAAGGAAGGGGTCAGGTTTATGTCCCAGGATTCTGGAATATGGACATGTGCAGCCAGAAAAGCTCTTTTGAGTCTAGGGACCATTACCATATAAATATTTTTTTTCCTTTTGTTTTCAAATTTGTTTATTCTTTTATTGAAGGTTAATTGCTTTACAGAATTTTGCTGTTTTCTGTCAAACCTCAACATGAATCAGCCACAGGTATACATATATCCCCTCCCTCTTGAACCTCCCTCCCATCTCCCTCCCCATCCTACCCCTCTAGGTTGATACAGAGACCTTATTTGAGTTTCCTGAGCCACACAGCAAATTCCCATTGGCTATCTATTTTACATATGATAATGTAAATTTCCATGTTACTCTCTCAATACATCTCCTCTCCTCCCCTCTCCTCATGTCCATTAGTCTGTTCTCTATGTCTGTTTCTCCATTCAGTTAGTTCAGTTCAGTCGGTCAGTCGTGTCCAACTCTTTGCGACCCTATGAATTGCAGCACGCCAGGCCTCCCTGTCCATCACCAACTCCCGGAGTTCACTCAAACTCATGTCCATCGAGTCAGTGATGACATCCAGCCATCTCATCTTCTGTCATCCCCTTATTCTCCTGCCCCCAATCCCTCCCAGCATCAGAGTCTTTTCCAATGAGTCAACTCTTCACATGAGGTGGCCTAAGTACTGGAGTTTCAGCTTTAGCATCATTCCTTCCAAAGAAATCCCAGGGCTGATCTTCAGAATGGACTGGTTGGNAAAAAAGCAGGGTAACTATATGCATCCTTGACGTACTCCTTTTCCTATTTGGAACCAGTCTGTTCTTTTATGTTGGTTCTGACTGTTGTTTCCTGACCTATATATAGGTTTCTCAAGAGGCAGGTCAGGTGGTCTGGTATTCCCATCTCTTTGAGAACTTTCCACAGCTTATCTATATATCTATTTTAATACCTGTATCTATGTTTATATATGTATGGTTTTTAGTATCTATTTTTTAATTAAAAGTATTTCTAACTACATTGTTTACCTAATATTTTATATCATAATATTATGTATTATTTTTTACACAAACTTTTGTAAGGAAATTAAATTTAGGTGGTCTTCTCATCTACATTTTATTTATATAGCAGAGTCCATTCATATTTTTGCCTATATTGATATTTCTATTAAAAATGACTTTTACTTCAATAAAAATATTGTTTCAACTAATTTTATATTTCCTATAAAAATCACTTTTACTTCAATAAAAATATTGTTTCAACTAATTTTATATTTCCTATAAAAACATAGAATTTCAATTTCCTAAAGATCATATGTGTATATACAATATAAACATATATAAAACTTGACAATACAGCTTCTATTTTGTAATGCATCATCTATTTGTGATACATAATCTATTTCAGCGTGTTTTTATCTACTTCAGATCTTTTTCCTTACTTGAAAGGTAAAATGAAGTAAGAAAAGGTGGTATTGTTAAGGTCAGATTAATCTGTAATAAGTTAGTTTTAATGTGCCAAATAGTAAGTCCACCCCAAAAGCTCATCACTTTTCCTTTTATGTACTCAGGTAAATGAATCATTGAGACTGAATGCCACCTGGGAGGACATCACTTTTGAAAGCCCAAATGTAGCATAAAGGAAATGGACATTAGTTAGAGTTTGCAGTAATCTCAGAGGATTTTTAGGGATCAGCTTAGTCATAAATTGACGAAGAACCTTGTTTGCCCTCGGCTGTCAAGAATCATGAGAAAAGATGTTTAAAGTGCTTTGAAAAACTTTAATGGATGGCCATTTGTTTAAACTCCAGCTGTGGTACTTTACTTCTATTATTTCCTTTTCTTGGAAACATTATAAAAAATAAATATAAACCCTCCAGCTATAGATTTTCATAGCTAGTCAAAGCTTCTCCTGTAACCTAAATATAGATCAAATTACATTTAAGAGTTTTCAGAAAAATCATATTTAAGATAACATCTAGGTACCTTTCTTAAAGCATCTCACATTTGGATGGTGATACTTTGTGTATATTTAAAGCTGCTATAATTTCTTATTTTTTGAGAAGATTTTTTTAAGCCTCTATAATTTTAATAGCTTTTAAAATTGACTCTATTTTATAAAAGCAAGGCTACTATACAAAATGTGTCATGAAACTATAATTTGTTGAAGTATTGCAAATTGGGATTAACAAATAATGAATGAGTATATTAAAAATATGAAAATATTGAAAAAATATGAAAATATAAAAAATATGAAAAAATAATGAATGAGTACATTAAAATGTCCTTTTTCCTTGTCATGAAATGTGTGTGTGCGGGGGGCGTGGCAGGGGGCTCAATTGTGTCTGACTCTTTTCGACCCATGAACTGTAGCCTACCAGGCTTCTCTGTTCATGGGATTTTCCAGGCAAGAACACTGGAGTGGGTTCCCATTTCACTTTCCACATGGAATATGTAATTGTGATTAATATACTTATCAGATCTTATGTGGAATATTTTTAATCTTTATAATCTCAGAAAATTATGTTAACTTTTCATTATTTTATTCTTAAATGAATAAATCTAGCTATTAAAACATATACTAAATTACAAGGGTTTTATTTTTTAATAAAATGCCTTATTATAAACTAATAGAATTTTATTTTTGGATAGCTACTCATGTTTCCTTTACGTGTGAGGGAATATTTTCCTACTGAATATATTTTAATACTATAATGTACAAGTAAATCTCACATCAATGGAGAATACTCTTTTTTTAAAACATATGTCTGACTCTTTGCAACTTCATGGACTGTATCCCTCCAGGCTCCTCTATGTGTGGAATTCTCCAGGCATGAATTCTGGAGTGGGTAGCTGTTCCCTTCTCCAAGGGATCTTGCTGAAATCAGAAGAGCTTTATCTTAAACAGTTAATCTTACTTATTTCTTTGGATACATGAATTAGGGAAGGGTATTTATAGGTTTAACTTTAGAGCCTGGATTGCATCATTTTAATGCTGATATTTCAACTCTAATAATTTGTTTTATTCAGTTCAGTCACTCGCTCAGTGGTGTCTGACTCCTTGCGATCCCATGAATCGCAGCACGCCAGGCCTCCCTGTCCATCACCAACTCCCAGAGTTCACTCAAACTTAAGTCCATTGAGTGAGTGATGCCATCCAGCCATCTCATCCTCTATCGTCACCTTATCCTCCTGCCCCCAATCCCTCCCAGCATCAGAGTCTTTTCCAATGAGTCAACTCTTCCCATGAGGTGGCCAAAGTACTGGAGTTTCAGCTTTAGCATCATTCCTTCCAAAGAACACCCAGGGCTGATCTCCTTTAGAATGGACTGATTGGATCTCCTTGCAGTCCAAGGGACTCTCAGGAGTCTTTTCCAACATCACAGTTCAAAATCATCAGTTCTTTGGCACTCAGCTTTCTTCACAGTCCAACTCTCACATCCATACTTGGCTACTGGAAAAACCATAGCCTTGTTGGCAAAGTAATGTCTCTACTTTTGAATATGCTATCTGGGTTGATCATAACTTTCCTTGTATTAGGCAGAGGTTATTACACAGTGGTTTTGTATTTCTAGGCAACCAGCAAAGTTATGTTTTTGAAGTGATTCTTTTGAAACATGTTGGTCTTTAAGCTGTTTAATTGGTTCACAATCTATAACATAGAAACCAGTAGTTCTTCAAGTAAAAGATATTTTGCTTTTGTTAANCAAATTGGGATTAACAAATAATGAATGAGTATATTAAAAATATGAAAATATTGAAAAAATATGAAAATATAAAAAATATGAAAAAATAATGAATGAGTACATTAAAATGTCCTTTTTCCTTGTCATGAAATGTGTGTGTGCGGGGGGCGTGGCAGGGGGCTCAATTGTGTCTGACTCTTTTCGACCCATGAACTGTAGCCTACCAGGCTTCTCTGTTCATGGGATTTTCCAGGCAAGAACACTGGAGTGGGTTCCCATTTCACTTTCCACATGGAATATGTAATTGTGATTAATATACTTATCAGATCTTATGTGGAATATTTTTAATCTTTATAATCTCAGAAAATTATGTTAACTTTTCATTATTTTATTCTTAAATGAATAAATCTAGCTATTAAAACATATACTAAATTACAAGGGTTTTATTTTTTAATAAAATGCCTTATTATAAACTAATAGAATTTTATTTTTGGATAGCTACTCATGTTTCCTTTACGTGTGAGGGAATATTTTCCTACTGAATATATTTTAATACTATAATGTACAAGTAAATCTCACATCAATGGAGAATACTCTTTTTTTAAAACATATGTCTGACTCGTTGCAACTTCATGGACTGTATCCCTCCAGGCTCCTCTATGTGTGGAATTCTCCAGGCATGAATTCTGGAGTGGGTAGCTGTTCCCTTCTCCAAGGGATCTTGCTGAAATCAGAAGAGCTTTATCTTAAACAGTTAATCTTACTTATTTCTTTGGATACATGAATTAGGGAAGGGTATTTATAGGTTTAACTTTAGAGCCTGGATTGCATCATTTTAATGCTGATATTTCAACTCTAATAATTTGTTTTATTCAGTTCAGTCACTCGCTCAGTGGTGTCTGACTCCTTGCGATCCCATGAATCGCAGCACGCCAGGCCTCCCTGTCCATCACCAACTCCCAGAGTTCACTCAAACTTAAGTCCATTGAGTGAGTGATGCCATCCAGCCATCTCATCCTCTATCGTCACCTTATCCTCCTGCCCCCAATCCCTCCCAGCATCAGAGTCTTTTCCAATGAGTCAACTCTTCCCATGAGGTGGCCAAAGTACTGGAGTTTCAGCTTTAGCATCATTCCTTCCAAAGAACACCCAGGGCTGATCTCCTTTAGAATGGACTGATTGGATCTCCTTGCAGTCCAAGGGACTCTCAGGAGTCTTTTCCAACATCACAGTTCAAAATCATCAGTTCTTTGGCACTCAGCTTTCTTCACAGTCCAACTCTCACATCCATACTTGGCTACTGGAAAAACCATAGCCTTGTTGGCAAAGTAATGTCTCTACTTTTGAATATGCTATCTGGGTTGATCATAACTTTCCTTGTATTAGGCAGAGGTTATTACACAGTGGTTTTGTATTTCTAGGCAACCAGCAAAGTTATGTTTTTGAAGTGATTCTTTTGAAACATGTTGGTCTTTAAGCTGTTTAATTGGTTCACAATCTATAACATAGAAACCAGTAGTTCTTCAAGTAAAATATATTTTGCTTTTGTTAATTTGTTTTGTTTATTGTTTGTTAGTCCCTGTTTGGTTTCAGAACAGTTTATCACAAGGATAAAGAATTTTGTTGGTTTCAATTATGAGTCCCTACCTTACAACATTTATTATCCTTTAGCCTAAGTTTAAGGATATAATATTGTAATGAGTGTAGATCTCCACCTCTGCATAATGTATAAGCAATGGCCACTGTGGTCATGTGATAAATTTTTGAAGGTAGATTTTCCAAAATCTGTGTCACGGTTTTCCATTCTTTTTTCTTTTAATTTTAATGTATTTATTTTTAATTGAAGGATAATTACTTTACAATATTCTGAAAGGTAATTTGTTGGATCATTTGATTAGCTAAAAATTGCACAGAAACAGTGAATTCTCTTGGAGTCACTCATTTGAGCATTGGAATATGGTGCATCCAAGGGAAGGGATATAATCAGAATTGCAGTTCACTTCTAGGGAAAGAGACAAGAGAATTCAAAGGAGTATGCAAGAATATCCATGGGTTTCTCCAGATAAAATTACTGGATTGGGTTGCCATTACCACTCTAATGGCAGAACCTGAAGAGGAACTAAAGAACCTCTTGATGAAGGTGCAAAAAGAAAGTAAAAAGCTGGTTTGAAACTCAACATTAAAAACAAAAACAACAACAACAACAAACAAAGTCATCACTACATTCAGTCCCATCATTTCATGGGAAATACATGGGAAAACCATGGAAACAGTGACAGACTTTCTTTTTGGGGGCTCCAAAATCACTGCAGATGGTGACTGCAGCCTTGAAACTAAGACTCTTGCTTCTTAGAAGAAAAGCTATGGCCAACCTAGACAACATATTAAAAAGCAGAGACATCATTTTTCTTACAAAGGTCCACATAGTAAAAGCTATGTTTTTTTTTCAGCAGTCATGTACAAATGTAAGAGGTGGACCATAAAGAAGGCTGAGTGCTGAAGAATTGCTTTCAATTTACAGTGCTGGAGGAGACTCTTGAGAGTCCCTTGGACTGCAAAGAGATTAAATCAGTCAATCCTAAAGGAAATCGATGCTCAATATTCATTGGAAAACTGATACTGAAGTTGAAGCTCTAATACTTTGGGTACCTGGTGCAGAGTTAATTTATTGGAAAAGAACCTGATGCTGGGAAAGATTAAAGGCAGAAGGGAAAAGGGGTGGCAGAAGATAAGATGGTCACATAGCATCACTGTCAGTGGACTTGAATCTAAGCAAACTTCAGTGGATAATGGAGGACAGTGGAGCCTACCGTATTATAGTCCATGAGGTCAAAAAGAGCTGGACATGATTTAGCAACTGAACAACAAGAACATATCCTATCCACCACTCCATATAGCCCACAAAAGTCTTTATTGGGGTATTAGCCAAATCATCAAGTTTCATGATTTTTCTTTCTTAATTTTTAGTAATATTTCATATAATTTGTCTGTCTATAGAAATGTAAATGCAACAACACAAATCTAAGGCAGTATTACAAAATATATTTTTAGTTCAGTTCAGTTCAGTCGCTCAGTCATGTCGGACTCTTTGCGACCCCATGAATTGCAGCATGCCAAAGCCTCCCTGTCCATCACCAACTCCTGGAGTTCACCCAAACTCATGTGCATTGAGTCGGTGATGCCCTCCAGCCATCTCATCCACTGTTATCCCCTTCTCCTCCAGCCCCCAATCCCTCCCCGCATCAGGGTCTTTTCCAATGAGTCAGATATTCTCATGAGGTGGCCAAAGTATTGGAGTTTCAGCCTCAGCATCAGTCTTCCCAATGAACACCCAGGACTGATCTCCTTTAGGATGGACTGATTGGATCTCCTTACAGTCCAAGGGACTCTCAAGAGTCTTCTCCAGCACCATATTTCAAAAGTATCAATTCTTTGGCACTCAGCTTTCTTCAGAGTCCAACTCTCACATCCATACATAACCACTGGAAAAACTATAGCCTTGACTAGATGGACCTTTATTGGCAAAGTAATATCTCTGCTTTTGAATCTGCTATCTAGGTTGGTCATAACTGTTCTCCTAAGGAGTAAGTGTCTTTTAATTTCATGGCTGCAATCACCATCTGCAGTGATTCTGGACCCCTAAAACATGAAGTCTCATACTGTTTCCACTGTTTCTGCATCTATTGCCCATGAAGTGATGGGACCAGATGCCATGATCTTTGTTTTCTGAATGTTGAGCTTTAAGCTAACTTTTTNGATTTTGGAGCCCCCCCAAAATAAAGTCTGACACTGTTTCCACTGTTTCCCCATCTATTTCCCATGAAGTGATGGGACCAGATGCCATAATCTTCATTTTCTGAATGTTGAGCTTTAAGCCAACTTTTTCACTCTCCTCTTTCACTTTCATCAAGAGGCTTTTTAGTTTCTCTTCACTTTCTGCCATAAGGGTGGTGTCATCTGCATATCTGAGGTTATTGATATCTCTCCTGGCAATCTTGATTCCAGCTTGTGCTTCTTCCAGCCCAGCGTTTCTCATGATGTACTCTGCATATAAGTTAAATAAGCAGGGTGACAATATACATCCTTGACGTACTCCTTTTCCTATTTGGAACCAGTCTTTTGTTCCATGTCCAGTTCAAACTGTTGCTTCCTGACCTGCATACAGGTTTCTCAAGAGGCAGGTCAGGTCAGGTTTCTCCATTGCTGCTGCTAAGTCGCTTCAGTCATGTCTGACTCTGTGCGACCCTATAGACAGTAGCCCACCAGGCTCTCCCATCCCTGGGATTCTCCAGGGGAGAACACTGGAGTGGGTTGCCATGTCCTTCTCCAATGCATGAAAGTGAAAAGTGAAAGGGAAGTTGTTTAGTCGTGTCTGACTCTTCGCGACCCTATGGACTGCAGCCCCCCAGGCTCCTCCGTCTCCATTGCTGCCCCACAAATAAATTCTTTGGTACCATCTTTGTAGATTCCGTATATATGCATTAGTATATGATACTTATCGTTCTCTCTCTGACTTACTTCAGTCTGTATAATAGGCTCTAGGTTCATCCACCTCATTAGAACTGACTCAAATGTGTTCCTTTTTATGGCTGAGTATATTCCGTTGTGTGTATGTACCACAACTTCTTTATTCATTCATCTGTCGATGGACATCTAGGTTGCATTCATGTTCTAGCTATTGTAAACAGTGCTGCAGTGAACCATGGGGTACATGTATCATTTTCAGTTTTGGTTTCCTCAGGGTATATGCCTAGGAGTGGGATTGCTGGGTCATATGGTGGTTTTATTCCTAGTTTTTTAAGGACTCTCCATACGGCCTTCCACAGTGACTGTATCCATTTACATTCCCACCAACAGTGCAAGAGGGCTCCCTTTTCCCCACACCCTCTCCAGCATTTATTGTGTGTAGACTTTTTGATGACGGCCATTCTGATCGGTGTGAGGTGATATCTCATTGTAGTTTAGATTTGCATCTCTCTAATAATGAGTGATGTTGAGTATCTTTTAAATATTTTAAAAATAGAATTATAATTGATTTATAACATTGTGTTTTAGGTATACAGCAAAGCGATTCAGTTTTACATATATATGTATATATTTTTTTCTTTGATTCTTTTCCATTATAGTTTCTTATGAAATATTGAATATAGTTCTCTATGCTGTACAGTAAATCCTTGTTGTTTATCTATTTTATATATGGTCATGTGCATCTGTTAATCCCATACTCCCAGTTTATCCTTCTCTCTTCCCCTTTGATAGCCATAAATTCATTTTCTATGTCAGTGAGTTTATTTTTGTTTTGTAAGTAAGTTCTTTGACTACTTTTTTTAATATTCCACATATAAGTGATATCATATGATTTTTGTCTTCCTCTGTCTGACTTACTCCACTTAGTATTATAATCTCTAGGTCCATCCATGTTGTTGCAAGTGGCATTGTTCATTCTTTTTGTGGCTGATATTCCATTGTGTATATATATGCCACACCTTCTTTTTCCATTCATCTGTCAATGTACTGTTAAGTTGCTCCCATGTCTTGGCTACTAGATATAGTGCTACTATGAATAGTGGGATGCACGTGTCTTTTTTCATTAGAGCTTTCATCTTTTCTGGATATATGACCAGGAGTGGGGTTGAAGGATCATATGGTATCTCTGTTTATAGCTTTTTAAGGAAACTCCATCCTATTTTCCATAGTGGCTGCACCAGTTTACATTCCACACAGTGTAAGAAAGTTCCCTTTCTCTACATCCTGTCCAGCATTTATTGTTGGTAGACTTTTTGATAATGGCCGTTCTGACCAGTGTGAGGCGATACTTCGTTGTAGTTTTGATTTACATTTCTCTAATAATTAGCAATGTTGAGCATATTTTCATGTGCCTATTGGCCATCTGTATGTCTTCACTGGAGAAATGTCTATTTTTCTGGTCATTTTTTGGTTGGGCTTCTTGTTCTTTTGCTATTGAGTTGTATGATCTATTTTTCTGTTCTGGAAATTAAGCCCAGTTGTCAGTTGCATCATTTGCAAATGTTTTCTGCTAGTTTTAGGTTGTCTTTTTGTTTTCGTTTATGGTTTCCTTTGCTGTGCAGAATCTTATAAGTTTGATTAGGTCTCATTTGTTTCTTATTGCTTTTATTTCTATTGTCTTGGGAGACTGACCTAAGAAAACACTGCTACAGTTTATGTCAGAGAATGTTTTGCCTATGTTCTGCTCTAGGAATTTTATGGTATCTTGTCATATTTAAGTCTTTAAGCCATTTTGAGTTTATTTTTGTATATGTTGTGAGGCAGTGTTCTAACTTCATTAATTTACATGCTGCTGTCCAGCTCTCCCAGCAGCACTTGCTGAAGAGACTGCCTTTTCTCTATTGTATATTCTTGCCTCCTCTGTCAAAGATGAATTGGCCATGGGTGTGAGGATTCATTTCTGGGCTCTTTATTCCGTTGATCTCTATGTCTGTCTTCGTGCCAGGGCCACTGTTTTGATTACTGTTGCTTTGTAGTATTGTTTGAAGTCTGAAAGCATTATGCCTCCAGGTTTGTTCTTTTTCCCCAGGACTCCTTTGACAATTTTGGACCTTCTGTGGTTCCTTATAGATTTTAGGATTATTTAT
Source organism: Neotragus pygmaeus (assembly GCA_006410875.1). Lineage (NCBI taxonomy): Eukaryota > Metazoa > Chordata > Mammalia > Artiodactyla > Bovidae > Neotragus > Neotragus pygmaeus. Next base: position 261,924 of record SJYV01013093.1, on the reverse strand, counting down.
TCTACTTCTGTGAAAAATGTGATGGATAATTTGATAGAGATCACATTAAATCTGGAGATTGCTTTGGGTAGTATAGCCATTTTAAACTGTATTAATTCATCCAATCCAAGAGCGTGGGAAATCTTTCCATTTTTAAAAAATCATCTTTGATTTCCTTGATAGATGTTTTATAGTTCTCAGCATATAAGGTCGGTCTTTCACTCCATGGTTAGGTTTATTCCCAAGCAAGGAATTTTTTAATGCTTTTTTAAATGAGATTTTTTTTTTTTAACTTTCTCTTCCTCATATTTCATGGTTAGTGTACTATATATGTATGTGTATATATATACACACATATATGTATATGTGTGTATATATATATACACATATATATAATCTTGAATAATTATGGCCTTGGTTTGTTCCTTTGCAGAGTGGGGATAATAATATCTTCCCCTCCAACCTCAGAAAAACCAGTATTTGAATCTACTATGTACCAGAAAGTCTTCTCTCTACCAGCCCTCCCCACTTCTTACCAACCAATAGCCTGGGTAACTGGAAGATGATGGGGAAGGCCGCACTTCTGTCTGACTTTAATAATAGCAGATATTGCTCTGCACCTGATTCATGTCATTTCCATGCTGTTTAGTTCCTGGTTATTAAAGCCCTGTGACCCCATGGGAGGCTGGTGATTTCCCCAGAAGGAGGATCTGGGAGCGGTAAGAAGCGTCGTGAGAAAAGCTGAACTGCTCAGAGGCAGAATTTCCTGGATGATATGATACAATAGGTTGAGCACATATTCCCCTGTGCAGACGGGTCCCTCCGGATCCTGGAGAAATTTCTAGCTTCAAGGAGCTTGTCTGTGCCTCAAGGCTTCTCATGAGGCAGGATGTATAGGACACAAGCTTGTAAATGAAGGTGGGTGGGGAGCATTCACAACCCTTCAGAGGGGAGAGGCCGGATTGGGGGTTGGTAGTGCAGGGAGTACGGGAGCCTTGCTGTTATAACATTATAGCGAGCCTCTCTCATTATCATGAGCTGCCTTCATGTGTCCTGGAGAAACTTCTTGGCGAGGTTTCAGAGCTTGCCACCAAGACTGCGGCCCCGGCTGGCCTGGCAGCCGTGTGGGGGAGGAGGAAGTCTGCAGCAGATCGAGCATTCTGGCCTGACTGGGAGACTGGCCAACNCTGCCTTCATGTGTCCTGGAGAAACTTCTTGGCGAGGTTTCAGAGCTTGCCACCAAGACTGCGGCCCCGGCTGGCCTGGCAGCCGTGTGGGGGAGGAGGAAGTCTGCAGCAGATCGAGCATTCTGGCCTGACTGGGAGACTGGCCAACTCTAACGGGATTACCATCCGCTGCCCTGATATCTGCCAGGAAGTTGTGAAGTGAAATCTCAAGTCCCCTACCACAGAGTGTGTGGGATGACTTGGCTGAAGCAAGAATCCTTGGGGAAATCGGTCTATTTCCCTGGCAATCCATTAGTCTCTTTTCCAGAACAGAAGCTCTGCCCCAGAGACCAGCATTGGGCAACTCTTAGCTCCCTGAGCTGTCTCTTCTCCGCATGGCAGCCTGTGGTGCGGGGGAGGAGAGAGATGGTACCCTGGCAGGGTGATGGGGGTGGTGTGGTGACATGAAGAAATGCTTAGGCTGGACCCCAGGAACCAGAAAGCGATGCCCGGCTCTCTTCTCAGCCTCTCCCACACCTCTGACAACCCCCATGGTGTAAGGTCAAGAAGGACTACCTAGGAGCAGTCATCCAGCCCTCTGCGTGGATGCAGAAAATGAACCCTGAGCTTGGTGTCCACATTCTGAGTTGGAGGTCCTGCCAGGTCACTTAATCTATCAGTTAACCTACAAAGCCACAGTGTAATCTACTTCTCTTGAAAGGTTCTTGTGAGGATATATTGAAACCCTGAATGTGGAAATTCTTTGTAAACTTTAAAGTGCCTTGGCAGTGGTTTAGTTGCTAAGTCTTGTCTGACTCTTGTGACTTCATAGATTGTAGCCCGCCAGCCTCCTCTGTATTCCGTGGGATTTCCCAGGCAAGAATACTGGAGTGGGTTGCCATTTCCTTCTCCAGGGAATCTTCCTAATCCAGNGGCAGTGGTTTAGTTGCTAAGTCTTGTCTGACTCTTGTGACTTCATAGATTGTAGCCCGCCAGCCTCCTCTGTATTCCGTGGGATTTCCCAGGCAAGAATACTGGAGTGGGTTGCCATTTCCTTCTCCAGGGAATCTTCCTAATCCAGGGATCGAACCCTTGTCTCCTGCATTGCAGACAGCCTTCTGCATTGCAGGTGAATTCTTTAGCGACTGAGCCACCAGGGGAGCCTGTAAAGTACCTTAATCAGAAAGAATTGTTCCAGGCACAACAAAATCCTCTAGGAGTTGCTCCCAGGGGCTCAGAGGAGCTGAGTGGAGCCTTTTGGGCCTGAGTAGTTCTCTTCTACTGAAGACAGGGAGAAAGGACCTTTCCACATAGCCCTTCTTTCTGCTTTGTCTGATAGGGACATCCCAGCTCTTGCTGGTAGTCTAGGGTCTTAGAGAGTAAGGGTTTCTGTGCAAAGATCACAGAGCTAATTGGTTTTCCTGTGAGTACAGGTTTACCTGAGATGCCACCATCACTGGTCTTGGGGCAGCCTGGAGGCTCCCCAGCCCAGGAACCCACAGGGGTCCTGTTTTCAGCAGGGTTTGTGTTTATACATGACAATGTCTTTACCTTTTATCTAGCAAGAGTGAGTAATCTATTTGGGATATTTAACAAAAACCAGACATTACCTCACTGGTGTCTTATCCAGAGCTGTTCCAGTCTTCCCATTAATTCCAGCGACTCGGGGTCCTTTGCTGTGTTGAGCAGTATAGAGAGAAATCCGTAGACTCTTTGTCTCTAAGTAAAGGGATTCACAGAACACATTGTTCTGATAGTTGTATTCATGCCCTTTCTTTCCCCAGTGAACGTCTGTTTTCTTTATTCCGAGAACGTAGCGGAGGAATTAACCCAGCTCATCCCCCAAACCGTCCTGACTCTGGGCAGCTTTCTCTGGCTCCCCTCTCCCCTCAGGGATATGAAGAATTTACGTGTGAAATCACAGCAGCCTCACAGAGGAGCATCGGGAAATGCTAGCAGCAGGCAGCCCACCTTCTCTGAGGTTGACAGCTGTTTTCTAACAGAGGTGTCAGAGATAGTAGCTCAAGTCACCACAGCCTTGTGAGCAGCTGCCAGACTATAGACTGACAGTGCTCACATCTCCTCCAGGCGTGCAAAGGCCTGCTTGCTCCTGAAGGAACTGCCATCGGTCAGTATGGAACCCCTCATGGGTCATTCTCACACAGGAAAGACAGCTATCATAACCCCAGGCCAGGCAATGGTACATCTGTCTTGCAATAGAAAAACTGAGGCCCAATTAAAAACTTTCATGTATCCAAAATCAGCATATATTAGGTGATATGAAAGAATGATTGTTAATTTTGATAGGTATCATATCATGGCATGATAATATAAAAAAATGTCCATAAGACTGCCCTAGTCTGGTGGTTAAAACTCCAAGTTTCCAATGCAGGTGGTCCAGGTTTAATCTCTGGTTGGGGAACTAAGANATATGAAAGAATGATTGTTAATTTTGATAGGTATCATATCATGGCATGATAATATAAAAAAATGTCCATAAGACTGCCCTAGTCTGGTGGTTAAAACTCCAAGTTTCCAATGCAGGTGGTCCAGGTTTAATCTCTGGTTGGGGAACTAAGATCCTACAGGCCACATGGCCCAAGAAATAAAAATAAATACAATTTTTTAAACAAGGAAAATACCATAGTTGTGTAGATGCTTACTGAAGTATGTAGTAGTGAAATGACGTACCATCTGGGATTTGCTATAAAACATGTTAGCAGAAACATATATAAAATGGATAACCAACAAGGACCTATTGTATAGCACATGGATCTCTGCTCAAAGTTATGTGGCAGCCTGGATGGGAGAGGAGTTTGGGGTAGAATGGATATATATATATATATATATATATGGCTGAATCTCTTTGCTATGCACCTGAAACTATCACAATGTTGTTTACTAATCCATTATATCCCAATGCAACATAAAAAGTGTAAAAAATGTTAGTAGAAATATAAGAAAGAAAAAAAGATTTATGATGAAGAACACAAAACCCTTTTAATGGTTGAGTATTTTCTTTTAATTTTTGGGTGATTGGACATTTTCATAATTAAAAAATTAAAGGTACTGTGAACAGTGTTACAAGACAAGACATAGACTGGAGAAGATATTTAGAACACAGGCTAAATAAAAGGATTTATTATCCAAAGGATTCCTATCCAAATAAAAGGATTCCTATCTAAATAAAAGGATTTCTATCCAAAATATACAAAGGACCACAAAGCAGTTTAAAAAAATCATTAACCTCATAGAAAAAAAGGGCGTAAGTTAGAACAAGCAATTCCATTCCCAGAAGGGAACACTTGGATGACCAATGCCCACACTCTTTGGTGATCAGAAAAATGCAAATTAGAAAACAAGACACCAATTTATGCCCATTAGATGAGCAAAAAATTTTTAAGTCTGGTAATACAGAGTGTTACTTTGTCAACAAAGGTCCATCTAGTCAAGGCTATGGTTTTTCCAGTGGTCACGTATGGATGTGAGAGTTGGACTATAAAGAAAGCTGAGCGCAGAAGAATTGACGCTTTTGACTCTTGAGAGTTCCTTGGACTGCAAGGAGATCCAACCAGTTCATCCATCCTAAAGGAGATCAGTCCTGGGTGTTCATTGGAAGGACTGATGTTGAAGCTGAAACTCCAATACTTTGGCCATCTGATACGAAGAGCTGACTCATTTGAGAAGACCCTGATGCTGGGAAAGATTGAGGGCAGGAGGAGAAGGGGACGATGGAGGATGAGATGACTGGATGGCATCACGGACTCAATGGACAATGGTTTGGGTAGACTCTGGGAGTTGTTGATGGACAGGGAGGCCTGGCGTACTGCGGTTCATGGGGTCGCAAAGAGTTGGACACGACTGAGCGACTGAACTGAACTGAATACCAAGTATTAGTTGCTGTGTAGTTTAATACATATACTTAGAAAGCAGTTTGGCAATATCTGCTAGAAATGTTTATATTAATATTCTACAACCTAGGATTCTACTTCTAAATATATACCCCTCAGAAAGTCTTGGGTAAGTGCACAACATATACCTGGAACACACTTGGATGTCCATTACAGCATTGTTTAATAATAGTTAAAACTAGGGAAAACAATGGAGAAATAATTCATGACATTCATATTAATGGCACACTACACAAAAGTTTAATGAATATATTCCATTATTATATATATATAATTATACATAATTTATAAATACAAGTCATATATATACTCATAATTATATGTAATTATGGATAAATTTCCAAAACATAATATGAGTGTTGAATGAAATGAAAATTGCAAAAGGACATGTAAGTTATTATATCATGTATATAAATAAAACATCTAACATAATGTTTTTGGCTCTCTTGTCCTATGTCATAAAAGTATAGAAATAATTAGAAGGGCTTCAGAGCAATAGGAGAAGAGTGCTTGTCTCCAGGGAAGAAGAGAAGCAGTGAGGATGATCTCAGTTGTATCTGTCTGGTTTTTCTTTAGGAGAAATGTTAAAAAAAAATCTGAGCAAATATATAAAAAATTGACTTTTGAAATATTTGGGAGGTGGGTAAGATGTCTGTATTATATTATTATTTGTACTCTGAATATTTCAAATGTTTTCTAATTTAAAAAAATTTTCTTTTTAAAATTGAATTATAGTTAATTTCCAGTGTTGTGTTTCTAATATACAGCAACATGATTCAGATACATACATATATGTATATATATTCTTTCTCAGATTCTTTTCCATTATAGGTTATTACAAGATAATGAATATAGTTCCTTATGCTATACAGTAGGACCTTGTTGTTTATCTGTTGTATATACAGTAGTTTGTATTTGCTAATTCCATACCCCTAATTTATTCCTCTTTTCCCCTTTCCCTTTGGTAACCATAAGTTTATTTTCTATATCTGAGTCTATTTCTGCAGAAAACAATTTCTTAATTAAGATCCTAAAGTACCTCCTTTCTAAATATTACCTTTTCTTTTTTCTTCCCCTCCCCCAAGATGGTGTATTTTAACCAACTTATGAGTAATTTAGGCATCTGTGGACACATGTGGAACTCCAATCATCGTTTATGTGTTTGACTCTAGGGAACAAAGCGTCACAGAATTAAAACAACCCACTTCCTGTGTTCTTTCGGAGCTCCTCATTTCTAAGTTGGGAAGTGGCTAAATTCTATCTTTTCCCCATGACTTCAGAACACCCTGACTCAACCCGCACTTCTATGAAGAGGGTTCCCAAATGTGATTGAAATCCTTTCTTTCCCCAGTCATTTCCGTGTCTCCAATTTACTTTGTGGCTATTTCTTCCATTATCTCAAATTCTGCCGTCTCCAAACAGCTCTTTTCTTTAATTTCCTGTTTCTGTCAATAGTGCACTCAATAAATGTTCGTTTTCAGAAACAGACTCACAGACACAGAAGGGTGGTTGCCAAGGGGCAGGTGGGGTGGGAGAGAAATGGCCTGGGAATTTGGGATTAGTAGAGACAAACTATTACATACAGAATGGATAAACAACAAGANGAGGATGATCTCAGTTGTATCTGTCTGGTTTTTCTTTAGGAGAAATGTTAAAAAAAAATCTGAGCAAATATATAAAAAATTGACTTTTGAAATATTTGGGAGGTGGGTAAGATGTCTGTATTATATTATTATTTGTACTCTGAATATTTCAAATGTTTTCTAATTTAAAAAAATTTTCTTTTTAAAATTGAATTATAGTTAATTTCCAGTGTTGTGTTTCTAATATACAGCAACATGATTCAGATACATACATATATGTATATATATTCTTTCTCAGATTCTTTTCCATTATAGGTTATTACAAGATAATGAATATAGTTCCTTATGCTATACAGTAGGACCTTGTTGTTTATCTGTTGTATATACAGTAGTTTGTATTTGCTAATTCCATACCCCTAATTTATTCCTCTTTTCCCCTTTCCCTTTGGTAACCATAAGTTTATTTTCTATATCTGAGTCTATTTCTGCAGAAAACAATTTCTTAATTAAGATCCTAAAGTACCTCCTTTCTAAATATTACCTTTTCTTTTTTCTTCCCCTCCCCCAAGATGGTGTATTTTAACCAACTTATGAGTAATTTAGGCATCTGTGGACACATGTGGAACTCCAATCATCGTTTATGTGTTTGACTCTAGGGAACAAAGCGTCACAGAATTAAAACAACCCACTTCCTGTGTTCTTTCGGAGCTCCTCATTTCTAAGTTGGGAAGTGGCTAAATTCTATCTTTTCCCCATGACTTCAGAACACCCTGACTCAACTCGCACTTCTATGAAGAGGGTTCCCAAATGTGATTGAAATCCTTTCTTTCCCCAGTCATTTCCGTGTCTCCAATTTACTTTGTGGCTATTTCTTCCATTATCTCAAATTCTGCCGTCTCCAAACAGCTCTTTTCTTTAATTTCCTGTTTCTGTCAATAGTGCACTCAATAAATGTTCGTTTTCAGAAACAGACTCACAGACACAGAAGGGTGGTTGCCAAGGGGCAGGTGGGGTGGGAGAGAAATGGCCTGGGAATTTGGGATTAGTAGAGACAAACTATTACATACAGAATGGATAAACAACAAGATTTAACTGTATAGCACAGAGAACTATTCTCAATGTCCTGGGATATGCCACAGTGGAAAATAATTTTTTTTAATGTATATACATGTGTAATAGAGTCACTTTGCTGTGCAGCAGAAATTAATACAACACTGTGAATCAATTACACTTCAATAAAAAATAAATTTTTAAAAAGGTGACTTTAAAATTTTTCATTGGTTCTTTCAACTTTTACTTTTTCCGAAAGAGTTTAACCATACACAGAACTACAAATTTGTCATCTAAAGTTCTGCTCTTTTTCCCCTGAAATACCGCGTTTCACCCCTGAAATGTTATTTTGTAGCTATTATTCCCAAACTCAAAAACCTTATGGTGGCCCATGGCCAGCCTAAAAAGGGCCCAAATCCTTAACCCTTCGTGTGCTGCTTTGAAGCCTGCTGCCTTCCTCTTTCTCCAGCTTTGTTGCCCACTGTCTGCTGTCACTAACGAGGTGGCACCAAGCGCCCAGCCATGCCGCATGTCTTCCTGTCTTCCTGTATTTTTAATCTTGAGATGCTTTTACCTTCAAGCTCTGATCAGATGCCTTCACCACAAAGCTTTTATCCGGCTCGACTGCCGGAACCATTCCCGTAGCACAGCCCACACGCCGCCTTGGGTAGAGGCAAATCTTTTTGTAGAAAACAAGTCAAGAAGGCACCTCCTTTCCTTTTGTCAGATCCCTTTCCATTAATGCTGAGTTCAATTATTTGGCAGACCCAGAAAGCAGAGGTGGGATGAATAGACATGCTTATCCATCTAGTATCTCATCCATAGAAACATTAAATTCATCTTTCCCCCTTCCTTCCTCCTGGTTTTTCTTCAGTGAGATTAACAATAAAGCAGGCTGGCCTTGCACTGGATTTGCACAGAGAGTGAGGTGCGTTTCTCTGACATACGGCAAGAAGCTGATAAAAATGAGGTTTCCTTAAGCTTAATACTGTATCAGGTCTAAGATGCACGTTTTTTTCACACGTTGATATCTCTGAAATCAAGGTGCATTTTTCAATTAGAAGTTTTTTTCTTTCTTTCTGGTATACAAAAATAAAAGTTCACCTTCTATTGATGGTATCCACAATCAGATGAAATAAGATATATGCTGCTGCTGTTCCTAAGTCGCTTCAGTCGTGTCCGACTCGGTGTGACCCCATAGACGGCAGCCTACCAGGTATATGGGAGGGTATTTAAAATATATATAAAAGCAAACAAACAGCTTTTACCATTTGATGTGAATATTAACTAGAAATGTCAAAAAGAGACTTTTGAGCACTGTTCCAGGGGTACATACTTTTGCAAAAATGACTCCAGAAAAGCATTCTAGTACATTCCCCCATGACAGCAGCACTGTGTACACGTCTTATCTATTCTGCCGTATCTTGTAAGCTGTTGGAGGGCAGAGACCCAGAGAAAGTTATTTCTTGAAATTCTCTGTGTAACGAGCAATAAAAAGCAGACACAAAGAGCTGCAAGCAAAAATTCTGAACAGAAGGTTCCTATGAAGGAAGTGACTGACCAGTCCCCAGGTAATACCTGGCACTCCAGATAATAAGCTGGTGATAGAGAACAGAATCCGAGGTGTTATATGGCCTTAGTCTTAGGCTAGACCTCTTTATACATCTTGCTATCCCAGAGCCCAAGCTTGGGTTATCAGGAAGCCACTTCAGGCATGTGTTGTCACAACAGAGGCTGCCTGATAGCTTGGTCAGGAACTCACTGTTTACAGTTCTCTACCTTCCTGGCATCCCTCCCACCTGCTTCCTTATAACTACTGGTAAGTTAGGCAGACCAGACTCTTCCATTGTCCTCTGTGACCTCCTCAGACCACTTCTTCCCAAGCCCTGATGAAGTTCAGAGTACCATCTTAGGTCCCTGTCTCTTACTGTTCGCCTATGACTTACGTGCCCATTCAATCCCAGCGATTTAGGCAATAATCTCCCCAGAGTGGTAACAATCCAGGTGATCATGGGCGACTCTGAATGCAGTATCAGTTCAGTTCAGTTCAGTTCAGTGGCTCAGTCATGTCTGACTCTTTGTGACCCCATGAATCGAAGCACGCCAGGCCTCCCTGTCCATTACCAGTGCAGTGTGGTACTCCATAAATTAGGTACCCAGGGGGAGCAGTAGTAAAGAATCTGCCTGCCAATGCAGGAGATGCAAGACAGACAGGTTTGATTCCTGGGTCAGGAAGATCCCCTGGAGAAGGGAATGGCAATCCACTCCAGTATTCTTGCTTGGGAAATCCCATGGACAGAGGCGCCTGGCAGGCTACAGTCCATGGGGATCGCAAAGAGTCAGACACGACTGAGCTGGCATGCACCGCATAAATTATTAGCTGTTAGAAGCAAGGAGCTCTGAGTATCTGGAGAGAGAGGGCAGAGAGAGCTTTGAAAACACACACACACATTTACACACAGCCAGGATGAATTTCTTCATTGAGCTTTGTTACATGGTTTTCTGACTTTTCTGTTTTGCTTTTTCCTGAGCCTAACTGCTTTTGCAGTCATAAATAGGGCTTTCGCCAACTCGGCCGCAGGATGTTCAGGCTGCTGAGAACTTTTCCTGCTTTTGGAAGCAGCGAGGGAATTGCGGGGTCCTTCCAAGGAGCTAGTGTGACTGCTATGGTGGCAGGAGGCAGCCAAGGTTGAGAAGAAGGTGTTGATGCAGAAAGGTCAGAGGTCAGGGAGCTGCTTTCTGCCTGTCAGCCCTTCCAGTGGCATTTCCAGCTCTCCCTCTCTTCCTCTCACTGGCTTATCCTGGTGAATGGAGGTCAGGGAATACTATTTTAAGTGCTTAGAGAGGGACAGGAGGCTGCTGGATATATCAGCCTGCTTGTGGGAGGATGAAGGAACAAAAGCATCATCAAGACTGGGCTAAACACAGATGCTGTTCTTTGACCTTCACTCCAGTTGCTACATCACTCCTATGTGTTTTATCTTTGCCAAAACCACATTGGGAGGAAGCTAGTGAGACAAAGAGGTGATCGTGGAGCCAATTTCTATTTCTAGCCTGTGGTTGACCCGGGCAAGTAACCTTGAGCAGGTCATTAACCCCTCCCGAGGTTGATTATATTGGATTCCAACTTATGGCAAGGAACTCCTGTGAAAATTGATAAGTTGAGATTTTAAAGCACTTCAAGATCTTAGCAGAGATAAACAATATCACTGTGTTTCGGGCCAGTGTTATGAGCTGCCGTTGAAATCTAGCCCTCCATGCACTGGCCAGGCTCTCTCCTTTGCTTGGTGACCAAGTGCAGAACACACTCAGGACTGGTAACAAAAATAGCTAACATTGATTAAATGTTGACTGTGTGCTGGGCACTTTAGTCTAACGTTCACAGCAACCTCACAGCAACCTCATGAGATACTGAAGAAAAAAGAATAAGTCCAGACAGGTTAAGTAACCTTCCCAAGGTTACACAGTCAATAAGCCAGTATGAGCTTCTGAACTCTGGCCCCTGAGTCTAGAGTCTGCTTTTATCCACGACATTGAAGTGTATTTAATAAGAAGGCAATTCCCTCAGTTCAGTTTAGTTCAGTTGCTCAGTCGTGTCCGACTCTTTGTGACCCCATGAATCACAGCACGCCAGGCCTCCCTGTCCATCACCAACTCCCAGAGTTCACTCAGAACCACGTCCATCGAGTTAGTGATGCCATCCAGCCATCTCATCCTCTGTCATCCCCTTCTCCTCCTGCCCCCAATCCCTCCCAGCATCAGAGTCTTTTCCAATGAGTCAACTCTTCCCATGAGGTGGCCAAAGTACTGGAGTTTCAGCTTTAGCATCATTCCTTACAAAGAACATCCAGGACTAATCTCCTTCAGAATGGACTGGTTGGATCTCCTTGCAGTCCAAGGGACTCTCAAGAGTCTTCTCCAACACCACAGTTCAAAAGCATCAATTCTTTGGTGCTCAGCTTTCTTCACAGTCCAACTCTCACATCCATATACATGACCACAGGAAAAACCATAGCCTTGACTAGACGGACCCTAGTCGGCAAATTAATGTCTCTGCTTTTGAATATGCTATCTAGGTTGGTCATAACTTTTCTTCCAAGGAGTAAGCGTCTTTTAACTTCATGGCTGCAGTCACCATCTGCAGTGATTTTGGAGCCCTGTAAAATAAAGTCTGACACTGTTTCCACTGTTTCCCCATCTATTTCCCATGAAGTGATGGGACTGGATGCCATGATCTTCGTTTTCTGAATGTTGAGCTTTAAGCCAACTTTTTCGCTCTCCTTTTTCCCTTTCATCAAGAGGCTTTTGAGTTCCTCTTCACTTTCTGCTATTAGTGAGCATTTGCTATATATTCAGCACAAGCTGAGTGATGTGAGGTATGGAACTGTACAAAGAGACAGGAAACGTATTAAAGTGGTTGGGTGCCGAACTGGTGACACGGAAGTGCTTTTGGCCGTATGGGCAAAGAGGGATCATATGGGCTGAACTTGGAGGGGAAAGTTCGTAGAGAGAATGAGGTATGAACTTTTTTTTTGGCCTTCTAAACAAGGTTAGAAGTTCTTGGGCTCAGCAGTAAGGGGACCTTATACAACATTATATGTCAGTTGCATCTCATATTGCAAAAAAAAGAATCTGCATGTCTCCCAAATGTTTTTGGCCAATGGAACACCTTTTTCACAGAATTAGTGTCATTACTGCATAGAATTTCAAGTTTGGGAACCATTGATGTAAAGGAAAGCTTCTCCTTGGAAACAGAAGTCGTTGACAACCCTCAAGCAACTGAAAAGCAAACTTCCTGAACATCGAGTGTGAAGCTTGCCTTTTCAGAGCCAGCATTCATCACACAGCACTTTGGCCATTTGGGTTTTTTCCCTGTGTGTACAGTGTTACTACCCTAGCCAGACTAGGAATCTCTCAAAAGCAAACACTTGGCTGGTATATCTTTTTAAGATACAGTCCCATAACTTCATGGCAAATAGATGGGGAAAAAGTGGAAACAGTGACAGATTTTATTTTCTTGGGCTCCAAAATCACTGTGGACGGTGACTGCAGCCATGAAATTAAAAGATTCTTGCTCCTCAGAAAAAAGGCTATGACAAACCTAGACAGTGTATTCAAAAACAGAGACATCACTTTGCCAACAAAAGTCCATATACTTAAAGCTATGATTTTTCCAGTATCATGTACAGATATGAGAGTTGGACAATATAGAAGGCTGAGCGCTGAAGAATTGATGCTTTCAAATTGTTGTGCTGGAGAAAATTCTTGAGAATCTCTTGGGCGGCAAGGAGATCAAACCAGCCAATCCTAAAGAAAATCAACCCTGAATATTCATTGGAAGGACTGCTGCTGAAGCTGAACCTCCAATACTTTGGCCACTTGATGTGAAGAGCTGACTCATTGGAAAAGACCTCAATGCTGGGAAAAATTGAGGGCAGGAGAAAGGGGTGACAGAAGATAAGGTGGTTGGATGACATCACCGACTCAGTGAACATGAGTTTGAGCAAACTCCAGGAGATAGTGAAGGACAGCAGAGCTTGGAGTGCTGCAGTCCATGGGGTCGCAAAGAGTCAGGCACGACATAGCAACTGAACAATAACAAATGCAAACACTTGGCTGGTGTGTCTGTTTATGCTCTGTGGCTCCTAGCCCACTTTGACTAAAGAAGGTCAATAAATATATGTTGGTTTAAAAACAGAGACAGCACAGAGGAGAAAATGAAGAAGGAAAAAAATGCACCCTTGAAATGGTAGCATTTATTGGCGATTTACAACTGATTACTGAGCTGTTAATTGCTGCTCATCAATCAGTACTCTTTGAAAGACTAGTAAATTGTTTAAAATGCAAAATAATATTAATTTTTATCTCAGCCTTGGTCAGAGCTGGATCTGCAGTTGAATGGAGCCAACTTTGGGGCATGACCTCTAAAATACATCTTCCTTTATTAGCTTCGGCTGCTTTCTGCTGAACTGAGTGTGCCTCGGGTGAGACTCCAGCCCTAAGGGGTTTGATGCCTGGTTCGAGAATCTCATAAAGCCTGAGTACTCCCAGGTCAGGATGACTACAGATACCAACTGAAAGACTGCTGGTAATACTACTGCTTGAGGAACGACTAACCCGTGGGTGCTACTGCAATGAAAAGGGCAAGTGACACTTTGATCTCAGGCATGGTCCCAGTCTGAACATGCCTCAATGCTCCCCCTACCCTCGCACCCAGTGCCCAGGGTTAAAGAAGGCACTATTTGTGAGGTTTGTGACTTTTAGTCTCTAAAGATCCATGTCTTTTTTTTTTTACAAAAATTTTTTATTATTGATTTATAACTGACCCACAATGTTATATCAGTTTCAGGCATACAACATAGTGATGCAATATTTTTACACATTATGAAATGATCACCAAAATAAGTCTAGTTATTACAGTCTTATTGAACACACATTTCTCATCCTAACTCCAGTTTTTTCTTTTTTCCAGTTTTTTCTTATTTGCTGAATGACTTTCCATCTATTTTATTTTGAAGTATAATTGATTTATAATGGTGTATTAGTTTCAAGTGTATAGCAAAGTGATTCTGTTTTTCATACATAATGTAAATATATATTCTTTTGCAGATGCTTTTCCACTATAGGCTATTACAAGATATTGCACATAGTTCCCTGTGCTTTACAGTAGTTCCTTGTTGTTATCCTAACAGGAGTTTTGAAACTAGCTCACAATGGGAGAAGTAATTCATAAGCCATTTATTGCTGATACCTGTGGCTCAGCTGGTAAAGAATCCACCTGCAATGCGGGAGACCTGGGTTGGATCCCTGGGTTGGGAAGATTCCCCTGGAGAAGGAAAAGGTTTTCCACTCCAGTATTCTGGCCTGGAGAATTCCACAGACTGTATAGTCCATGGGGTTGCAAAGAGTCAGACTCAGATTTTCAATTCAAATTCAATTTAGGAGGGTTTCAGCGTGAATGGGAAGGGACTTATCTCCTTTTTTTTTTTTTTTCCCCAGGAGGAAGGGGAAAGAAGGCTACTAAAGAGGGTGGAGTCCTTGCACAGGATAAAGGTGTCTCTGAACACATAAACTTTGGCTTATGAAAATTCTGTCTTCTGGAAGAGTGGGGGGAATTGATTTTGTTTGCTCTTTTTGTTCTTCGTTGCTGAGTTCCTGGTGTGGATTCTGGAGGCGCTTTGTCCTTGGAGTCAGAACCATCCAGGCTTGCTCCTCAGAACACCTGGAAGCTCCTACAGACTCCTCTGTCTCCCGCCTGAGCAAACGCAGGGCTGCTCCCAGGCCGCGCCAGCAGCGGGAGCTGGGTGGGACTAGGAGAGGTTCCTGCCCTTTGTGCTGAGGGCCGGTGGCCACCTCCCCTCTGGGCTTCCTGTTCCTGCAGCTATTGAGAAAACACTGGAAGTAGGAGGTGGAAACCCAAAGCCTTGAAATCTGATCTGTGGTTGTTTTTCTGCTAACAACAAAGGATCCCCGCCCACCACCTGGCTCGCTGGTGCTCTTTAAGGCAGGGCCACAGTGACCCCTGAGGAGAGCCTGCTGATGGTTGGGCAGGGTGAGCCTGTGGATCAATATGAACCCTGTACAGCCAGGGACCAGCCCCGACTTGGTTTCCCATTTAACCTCCCGCTGGTTCCCCAGGGTCTGCGCAGTGGGCCTCCAGTGAAGGCTGCTGATGGGGCAGGGGAGGCTGTTTTGAGGGGTGAGTCAGAATTCTCAACCCTGTCCTTAATTTCTCTGATGCCTGCTAAGAAGCCGGGGTGTGCACAGATCAATCTCTTGTTCCTAGACCCCTGGCCAACTGTCACACCCACTGGAGCAAAGAAAAGCAACCCTCCGGTTGTGTGTGGAGGGCTTGGCCTCTGAGGTTTTGGCCTTACCCTTAGAGCCCCAAGCTCTCTTTCTTGTGATGCCCCTCATCACTGGTTGCATCTGGTTGCCTCCACTTCTCCTGCCTGGAAGGGAAATGCTCTCTGGTAGGGGCAGTCTCTCCCTGGGATTAAAGTTTGAGGCCAACAGGCTGGGGAAGCAGGGGGCCAAATGGGCAGTGTTCAAACAGCACCATCGGTGAACTCAAGGGGGCCTAGCTTCCCACCCAAAGCCCCAGGTCAATGGGACCAGACAGACAGGCTGGGACCTGAGACCTGGGACCCTTTGCTGCTATGCTTGTTCCTGGACACATGCCTCCTTGAACAACAAAATACAAAGAAATTACGAGGAGCTAAAAATAACTGTGTGCCTGAGCAGTGAGGGCAAATCTATCTTGGACCACAAGATATAAAAAGACCAAAAACCCAACTGCCATTTCTGAAGAGCTGGGAACAAAAAAGCAGGACGTTGGGAGTGAAGGAAGAGTACTGCGCATGTCCCCTGCACTCAACACCACCGAAGGAGTGAGCAAACCACCTAAGCTACCCCTCTGGACTGACCCCTGGACACACCTCATACAAGGAACCAGCTTGCCTCCACTCAGGGAGCAAGCAAAAGAAACTGTTATTTGTTTTCTCTCCCTTCTGCTGCAACAGGGACCCCAACAAAGTGTTTCCTGAATTTCTTGTCTGGCTTCTTATCAATTTCTGTGGATTAAGGAGGCCAGAAGCCCCGGTCAGTAACAATACAAACTGCAGTCAAGTTTTTGTAGCCCACATGCATCCAGAGACTTCCCAGACTGAGAAAAAGCATTTGACCCCTGCCTCATCTTGGAATTACAATGGTTTCAACCTTGATAGTGTGATTAACCAGATGTCTTTCTCACAATTCCTTTACTTAAAATATGTATAGAGGCCCAAGTTTACTGTGATCTTCCTGTGTGGCCAGCACTATGCCAAGTACTTACAGTGTGTTATCTTGTTTAGTCCTCACAACAACTCTACAAGGAAGGATCAGTTATCACCCCAGTTTACTGATGAGCTAACTGGGGATAGGGAAGCTAAGTAATTTGTCTAAGGTTATACACCCGGTGAAAGTAGCTCAGTTGTATCTGACTCTTTGTGACCTCATGGACTGTAGCCCACCAGGCTCTTCTGTTCACGGGATTTCCCAGGCAAAAATACTGGAGTGGGCTGCCATTTCCTTCTCTAGAGGATCTTCCTGACCCAGGGATTGAACCCTGGTCTCCTGCCCCCGAGGCAGATTCTTTACCATCTGACCCACATTATATACCCAGGATGTGGCTATAGGTCTGACTAAGGCACCAATCTTAACAACCATACTATTGTCTCATGTATATGATGATTCTCCTTTGTCCTGCTTTGAAGCCTTTACATTTTACCAAATCTAGGTCTTATGTGTATTGATCCTGCATGGAGGGTCAGCAAACTATGTCCTATGGGTCAAATTTAGTTACAGCCTGTTTTATACATACTGCTTGCACACATGTAAAAAGCATACACAGCTTTTTACATTCTTAAAGGGTTGTTACACATGTTCACATGCACACTAAATTGTACACTTAAATGGGTCAAACTAGTTAAAAATTTTTTTCTGGCAGGTCATTTAAATTATTATTTTTTAATTGTGGTAAAAAGACATACAATTTACTATCTTAACCATTTTAAGGTTTCATCTCTTGGGTATTATGAATAGTGCTGCTGTCAACATGGGTATGCAAATATCCCTTTGAGATCCTGTTTAATTTTTTTGGACAAAGGAGCCTGGTGGGCTATATAGTCCATGGGTTGCAAAGAGTTGGACAGAACTGAGCGATTAACACTTTCATATCAAAAAATGAGATTTCTGGGTCTATTTTAAGCTTTTAAACGTCTTTTTAAAAAACAGCAATAGGACAAATCAGCCTTATTAGCATCTGTTTACTCTTGGGCTTGACTCCAAAGAAGCATTGGGTGGTATGTTTCTGGACCAGAAAAACCTAGAAGCTGCCTCCTATGTTTGAAGGCAATTCATGACTTAATTTCACACAAGCTCAATAGTTGTAGCGAATGGGCTTAATGGCTCCATGACATGTGGGATCTTCCCAGATTGTAGATCCAACCCATGTCTTCTCCTGCAGGTGGATTCTTTACCACTGAGCCACCAGGGAAGCCCCTGCAGGTTTTTTTGAGTAGTAGTTATTCTAACGAGTGACTTCCCTGGTGGCTCAGCGGCAAAGAATCCACCCGCAGTGCAGGAGATGTGGGTTTTATCCCTAGGTCAGGAAAATCCCCTGGAGAAGGAAATGGCAGCCTACTCCAGTATTCTTGCCTGGGAAATCCCATGGACAGAAGAACCTGGCAGGCTACAGTCCATGAGGTCACAAAAGAATCGGACATGACTTAGCTACTAAACAGCAACAATATTCTAATGAGTGGAGTGGTATCTCCTTGTGGTTTTTATTTCCATTTCTTTGATAATTGGTGAAGTCGAGTATTTTTTTCATGTTTGTTGGCCACTTCTATATCATCTTTGGAGAAATGTCTATTCAAGTCCTTCGCCTATTTTTAATTGGGTTATTTGATTTTTTGTTGTTGAATTCTAGCTTTTCTTTATATATCCTGGATACTAACCCTTTATCAGGAACGTGACTTGCAAGTATTTTCTCCCACTTCATAGGTTGCCGTTTTAACCTGTTGACGTGTCCTTTGATGTATAAAAGCTTTTAGGTTTGATGTCATCCCATTTGTGTACCGTTGCTTCCATTGCCTCTACTTCTGGTATTATAACCAAGAAATCATTGCAAGTCCAATGTCAAGAAGCTTTCCCTTATGCTTTTTTCTAAGGATTTTATAGTTTGGGGTCTTATGTTTAGGTTTTTAATCCATTGTGAGTTCATTTTTGTATATGTAAAAGACGCTTACTCCTTGGAAGAAAAGTTATGACCAACCTAGAGAGCATATTCAAAAGCAGAGACATTACTTTGCCGACTAAGGTCCGTCCAGTCAAGACTATGGTTTTTCCTGTGGTCATGTATGGATGTGAGAGTTGGACTGTTAAGAAGTCTGAGCGCCAAAGAATTGATGCTTTTGAGCTGTGGTGTTGGAGAAGACTCTTGAGAGTCCCTTGGACTGCAAGGAGATCCAACCAGTCCATTCTGAAGGAGATCAGCCCTGGGATTTCTTTGGAAGGACTGATGCTGAAGCTGAAACTCCAGTACTTTTGCCAACTCATGTGAAGAGTTGACTCATTGGAAAAGACTGATGCTGGGAGGGATTGGGGGCAGGAGGAGAAGGGGATGACAGAGGATGAGATGGCTGGATGGCATCACTGACTGACTCGATGGACATGAGTCTGAGTGAATTCCGAGAGTTGGTGATGGACAGGGAGGCCTGGCGTGCTGTGATTCATGGGGTCTCAAAGAGTTGGACCCGAATGATCGACTGAACTGAACTGAACTGAAGGTAAGGATACAATTTCATTATTTTGCATAGGGATATCCAAGTTTCCCAACATTATTTTTTGAAGAGAGTATCTTTCCCCCTTGGGAAAGATGGTGAATTTTATGATATGTGTATTTTAACACATTTTTTCCGTGTTGAAAAAATAATATGCAATAGAGTTAATATTTGGCCCAGAAAGCCTAAAATATTTACTATTTGCTTTTTGACTTTTTATAAAGATGTTGGTTGACAACAGAGCTATCTCCTATGGCATCATAATACAATATACCAGTGTTATCTGTGTTGATGGTAAGCCCCAGTGTGATGCCTATCGTTCTCTAATTCTCTGATTCTCCTTGGATTATGCTTCTTCTCAAAGTGCACTTAACAATTGAAAACTTAATGAATTTATTGTGTGCGTGACGATGGAGGTGCCAGTGTCTGCACCTTTGAGTGTGTGTAGACCTGGGGCTGGTTGCAAGGCAGGCCAACTAGTGGCCTGTGTCTTAACTTTCCTGGTTGTTAAATAAGGATGAGAAATTTTGCCCTTGTTAAGGAGGAAATGAACGAGGAGATTCTGACCAAGCCTCACTGAGACATTGGCAGGGAGCTCTGAAGTCTTCTTAGAAGGAAGAACCAATATAAATCATGGGCAACATTATTATCTTAGCAAGTCTTTGGGCTCCTGGTCTACATGTGTAGAGTAATCTGCTTAGGCTCAAGAAAATGCGTTTTCTCCTTTTACACTGAATGTATGAATGCATGTGTGTTAGTTACTCAGTCATGTCCGACCCTTTGTGACCCCGTGGACTGAATGAATGCATGACCAACAGACTATCAAATTCATTTTTGTTCCTGTCTCACTTCTCTGCCCAGGTGGTGACTTCCCCAAGGCTTGGTCAAGATACAGATTTCACTTGTATCTTCTCTGAGCACTTGGTACCATCCTTAGCAACAAAGAGCGGCTCTTCGTATTTGTTTACTGCCTGACTCACACGTTATGAAAAGCCCCTAAATGGAAACAGGCTGCCAGGAAAAGTCTCTTAAGGAAAGAAGGGCCTTCTGCCTTCCTCTCAGAGCAGTCTTGAGGGCCTGAGAGCAGGTTCTAGCTAACTGGGTGGGCTCTGACTGCCCAAGCATTCCCTCCCTCACCTTCAGAAGACTTCATCACACTCCCTGCATCTTCAACACTGAACCCAATTCGGTGCTCCAGAAAACATCCCTGAGGGTTAATTATTTCTGAGAGCTGACTCAGAAGGCATTTTTCTGCCAAAGGATTCTGTCAGCCAAGTGTGGTCCTGCTGTTACCCCTGGTGAGGGAGCCTTTGTGAGTCCTGTCAGGGAGGAAGCCCCACTGGCAGGGAGGCCCCAGGCCCAGTCGCTTGCGGAGTCCGGACCTGATCATCGCCCGGGGCGGGCGGGGCTGGTTGCCGGGGAGGTGCTGTCGCTGGGAGTGAGGGAGGCCTCGTGTGTGAGAAGCTGAATCCAGAACACTCTCACCAACCGGCTGCCTTTCAGTCAGTCCCCGTGGGGCCACCGCTTGCTTTTCATTTTGTTGATTGGAGATTGTGTCCCTGAATAGAGCTTAATGTCCTTTTGAAATTATCTGTTCTTTTTTTTTCTCTGTTAAAAATTTCTCTGGTATTCTCCATGGGGTTCAGATTGTCACTGTGTCCCTAACGGCTGGAGGTGGATAATGGAACATCCGGAGGAGAGGGATGATTTTCAAACACAAACGGGCTGCCCTGTGAGGCCAAACTGAGGGACGGAGGGAGGGAGGGAGGGTCGGGGGGAGTCTCTGGGGAGCAGCGCCTGGGACACATGTTTCTCAGGCCAGTGTAGGATGAGGGGGTGGGCTGGGGGTGGTGAGCCCTGGGAGAGTTGGGAGCAGGGCTTCAAAACCGAAGCAGAAGAGGCAGTGAGGCTGTGGAAGGAGGGGAGGCGGGAAGGCAGGAATGAAGGGAATCTGAGGGATGGAGGTGGCTGGATTGGGGTCGCAGAGGGAGATTCAGAGAGGCTGAACTATGCTTGAGAATCCTGGGACCGGAAGCCAGGTGGTGAGGAGGCAGAGTGAATGAGGCCAGGAACTTGCTCCATAGGAGCCATTAGCTCCTATCTGCCCTCTGCCCACNGCTGGAGGTGGATAATGGAACATCCGGAGGAGAGGGATGATTTTCAAACACAAACGGGCTGCCCTGTGAGGCCAAACTGAGGGACGGAGGGAGGGAGGGAGGGTCGGGGGGAGTCTCTGGGGAGCAGCGCCTGGGACACATGTTTCTCAGGCCAGTGTAGGATGAGGGGGTGGGCTGGGGGTGGTGAGCCCTGGGAGAGTTGGGAGCAGGGCTTCAAAACCGAAGCAGAAGAGGCAGTGAGGCTGTGGAAGGAGGGGAGGCGGGAAGGCAGGAATGAAGGGAATCTGAGGGATGGAGGTGGCTGGATTGGGGTCGCAGAGGGAGATTCAGAGAGGCTGAACTATGCTTGAGAATCCTGGGACCGGAAGCCAGGTGGTGAGGAGGCAGAGTGAATGAGGCCAGGAACTTGCTCCATAGGAGCCATTAGCTCCTATCTGCCCTCTGCCCACACTGTGGGCAGGAAGGAATCTGTGGGCAAGACAAGCGCCTTCCCCCTCACAGGGCCCATGCTGCGTTTAGGCCTCCTGCTGATGGACCAAAGCTTTGCCTTCATTCAGAAAGAACAGCATTTCCACAGAAGGAATCAGGTGAAGGCAAGGCTATTCTTGTGTGAGAAATGCTAATTATACCAGTCAATTCCATCTCCTCTAAAAACCCAAGGCCTATAGTAAATTACATAGCTACCGTTCTACCCTATTCCCAATTTACCCACCACAAAACAACACAAAACCCAACACCATGTTTTGCAAGAGTCAATAACTATTTATAGAACTGCTTGCATGTAGTATGTACAAGGCAGTATTTAATATGTGAAATAGTTTGATCTCAATAACCTGGTGGTCTATTTACTAATAAACTATTTATTTTAAGCCTCAGAGAGGCTTAAAGGCAGCCAGGAATCACAGGACCAAAGAAATAGTAAACCTAGGCCTGTCAATGCTGAGAACACAGGTTTGGTGTCTAGCAAATGGTGTTCACCTTCTCAGAGATCAGGACTTGTGTGCTGCTTCATAACCATATTCAGAGTCCAGAAACTGGGTAGGTCAGTGCCTCCAAATATGCATCAGGGCCACTTTCAGAGATTGTATTCTGATCCTCTCTCCTGTGCATGCCACTCCTTGGCTGTCATCCTGTCCCCCTTCCCCCTTCCAGGAATGGAGATGTTAATTCATTATTTGACGTCCCATGTGCTTGAGTGCCTCCCAAGGTGCCAAGCATTCTTCTAGTTTCTGGGATTAAGTGAACAGGACAGATTAAAACCTCTGTCCTTATAGAGCTCATATTATAACCAGGGTACAGGCACTTGTCTGAGAGATCAGGTATCCTGACTGCATGGATCAGAGAGGACTTATAGAAGAAAAGTAGGTTCTGGGACCCCTAGACTGCCCTGCAGAGACTGGAGTTGATATGTGCTGGGCTGTATGCTGACCCTCCTCACCAGCACTGCCTGTGCTCCAGACGGGAACTCTGCAGCTCTGTCTGTGGCCCCCTTCCTAGGATGGGCTTCTAAGCCATGCTGGGCTAATTAGTGTCGCTGCCAGGGGGTTTAAAATTGAGACTAAAAGAGTCAATCTGGGCTGAGCTCTTGAACCTGTGAAATACCAGGAGCTAAGGCAAAGCCTTTGGAGTATTTCTTATTACTTTATTTTTTTTTTTCTTCTCTTTAAACAATGTTTATTTCTCACAATTCTGGATGCTGAAAAGTCCAAGATCAGGTCTTCAAGCTAATCCAGTGTGTGGTGAGGGCTCTCTTCCTGGTTTGTGAATGGCTGTCTTCTCCTTATATCTTTACATGGCAGAGAGCAGACAGAGATCCACCTGCCATCTCCTCTGTCTGCTTCTTGTTTGTTAAAAAAAAAAAAAAAGTCTCCTAGGCTTTCCTCGAGTCCCAAAGAATAGATTTAATCAGAGAAGTGAGAAAATGCAGAACCAAAGAAAAACAGTCAAGCAAGACAAATAATCGTGTGTGTGTGCAAGTGCTCAGTAGCTCAGTTGTGTCTGACTCTTTGTGACCCCAGGCTCCTCTGTCTGTGGAATTTTCCAGGCAAGAATACTGGAGTGTATTTTTTTTTTTTTACCATGTGAACTGGAGAGCATAAAATGTCTATTATAGAGTAAGAGGACAGAAATGGACATAGTCATAGAGAGGTGGGTGGCTCAGATGGTAAAGATTCTGCCTGCAATGCAGGAGACCTGGGTTCAATCCTTGGGTAGAGGAGATCCCCTGGAGAAGGAAATGGCAACCCACTCCAGTATTCTTGCCTGGGAAATCCCATAGACAGAGGAGCCAGGCGGGCTATCATCCCTGGGGTCGCTAAGAGTAGGACACAACTGAGCGACTAAAACTTCCACTTCTTCCATAGAGAGGTGACATGGACAGACAGATATCCCAAAATCTTCTAGGCCCCAGGGTTAGGCGTTTTCCTAAGACCTGACTGATCTCCTGCAGGGGCTGTAAAAAGAAAACCTCACTCATTCAATGACTTACCCTTCTGTGCTTAAGCTGGCTTGAGTTATTTTCCCTGCTGCTGCTGCTGCTAAGTCGCTTCAGTCGTGTCCGACTCTGTGCGACCCCACAGACAGCAGCCCATTGGACTCCGCCATCCCTGGGATTCTCCAGGCAAGAACACTGGAGTGGGTTGCCATTTCATTCTCCAAGGCATGAAAGTGAAAAGTGAAAGTGAAGTTGCTCAGTCGTGTATGACTCAGCGACCCCATGGACTGCAGCCTACCAAGCTCCTCCGTCCATGGGAGTTTCCAGGCAAGAGTACTGGAGTGGGATGCCATTGCCTTCTCTGGTTATTTCTCCTACTTAATATCAATTCAGTCTCCCCTTCGTTGTAAACAAAAACTTTGAATTTCTGTTAAAGGCAGAAGCAGCAGACTTAGAACTGGCCTGAGAAGACCAGGTCTGGGAGTGATGATCAAACTGATCCCTGGAGACCGTGGATCACTCAGGAAGCTCTCCTGCCTGACACCACCACTCTTCTAAGGTCAAGGGCTAAGAGCACAGAGTGAACGTGCAAGTTGATCTGGATACAACCAGAATCTGACCTTCCCCCAAATCTACTCTCAGTAAAGGATCAGATTTCTGATCCACATGCATTTTTCCCCCTAGGAGAAAAGACTGTGGTAAAAGAAAAAGAAGGAAAATGATAAACTACCTTTTAAACTGTCGGTCCAGTAGTGGAGTGGCTGTCAGTATTGATCACCGCAAGATCGTGGCAAGCCTAGCAAGAATCAGCTGCTGGGTCACAGCCTGTTTGCAAAGACAAATGTAGTCCATTAAAAGGGATTGCATATCTGATACAGAAAGCTTCTTATTCGACTATCTTTACTCCTAACTGGTTTCCATAGCCCTACATGGCCCCAGTTCTCCCTGGGAAGCCTTCCCCAAGGTTAGATGAGGGAATCTCCTCTCTGTTATAGGGCTTCCTCAAAGTACACTATTTAAATTGCCTGTTTAAATTCCTAAGACTAGAGTCCATGTCGCTTCTCTGGTGGCTCAGCAGTAAAGAATCTGCCTCAAAGCTGGCTATGTGGATTCGATCCCTGGGTCAGGAAGATCCCTGAAGTGAGTAAATAACCCACTCCGGTATTCTTGGATGGAAAATTCCACGGACAGAGGAGTCCATGGGGTTGCAAAGAGTTGGACACAACTTAGTGACCAAACAACAGGAGACCATGTGTTTTAGCTCAGTACCTGGTGCATGGTAGATATTTAATACAAATGTATACAGTAAAGGGTTGAATTCAAGCCCCAAAGTCTCACTACCTAAGCTTTTATAGATAGCCACATACTCTGTGATCTATCAGGCTTCTCAAGTGACTTAGTGATAAAGAATCTGCCTGCGATGCAGGCCATGTGGGTTAGATTCCTGAGTTGGGAAGATCTCCTGGAGAAGGAAGTGGCAACCCACTCCAGTATTCTTGCCTGGATAATCTCATGGACAGAGGAGCCTGGTGGACTACTTCCCCTCAGGTCGCAGAGTCGGCACAACTGAAACACACTAAGCCACTGTGATTCATCGTGGTATAAGGTAGACTTGAAAGTGAAGTCGCTCAGTTGTGTCCGACTCTTTGCGACCCCGTGGACTGTAGCCCACCAGGCTCCTCCTCCATGGTATTCTCCAGGCAAGAATACTGGAGTGGGTTTGTGTATTTAGGAGGCGGATAGAGCAGACGGGGCTCAGGGCCCTTGACTAGCTAGAAATTCTATTAAATAGGATCCATCAGTTAGAATTAAATTAGACTTTATGCAACAGAATACCAGTGTTCATTTTCTCCTGAGAAAGAAGTCCAGAGGAATTCAGTCCTGGGCAGTTACCACTCCCAACATTACCAGGAACCTCAAGATACTCTGACTTTCTCCAGCACCATCCATAGCACTTTCCAAGGTTGCTTCATGATCCAAGGTCTATTCATGGTCCAAGAGGACTGTGGCATGTCAGCCATCACATCTGTATCCAGGCAGCAGGACAGAAGGAGAAAGCTAATGGGGAACAAAAGGACTTCTGGCCCATCTGAGTCTAGGCAAGCTTTCTGGAAATTGTACACATAACATCCTCTTTTATCTAATTGGTCAGGAAAGTTTGGAAATGTGAACTGTGGTTGGTTGGTTGGTTTTGTCGCCAAGTCGTGTCTGACTCTTGCGATCCCATGGTCTATAGCCTGTCAGGCTCCTCTGTCCATGGGATTCTCCAGGCAAGAATACTGGAGTAGGTTGCCATTTCCTTCTCCAGGGGATCTTCCAGACCCAGGAACAGAACCCAGGTCTCCTGCATTGCAGGCAGATGATTTACCAACTGAGCTATGAGGGAAGCCCATGTAGCTGGGCACATTGCTGCTGCAAATAAGCTTGGAGTTTTATAATTAAGGGGGAAGAGGAGAACAGACAGTCTGCAGGAACCTGAAGCCTCTGCCCCAGTCTCCAAGCAAAACTGTCAGAACACCCCCCTTCCACCTTTAATACAAGTTAAAATATCAATAGATCTATAGGCAGCTCCACTTTGCTCTATATCTCGATTCCCTTTGTTAGAGAGGCTAGTAATCAACCTTTTCATCTCTTTGTAGAGAACTAAGAGAAGCATGGAAAGGGTCATCTCCTGTGCTCTAGTTTTCATTTGCACCCATCGCTTGCCTTCGCTATGAGATGGCACTCCATGAAGGGGTTACCATAAACAAGCTGCAGAAAGGCACTCTAGCAAGTGGGCAGATCTCACAAGCCTGGATGACTCAGCTGAAATGGGGATTGCCGACAACATTGAAACACAGGCCACGGGGGGCCCTGCTATGGGGTTGACAGCCTGGATGCTTTGTATTTCAGATCTGAAGCTTGTGGAAAGTGCTCTGACTGCCTGCAGGTCTGTGCACTGGCCTCCAGGACAAGAAGGAGGAGGAGGGAAAATTTCCCTCCACCCTCATCCCCCAAGGCAGATGGATCCCAGAGGCCACATTTAAGCGTAAGCTCCCCAGGACTTGGGCAGAAGGGCCCGCTACCTTGCGCTCTCTAATTAGCATGCTCTCCAACTACAGCTTGATTTTCTCTTACATTGGAACCATCTGAATGCAGGACAACTGATAAAGGAAACATGGGAAGTCATAACGTGTGCTGGGGTAGAGCCCTGGCCCTGCCCCTTGCTTTCTGTGCTACTTTGCTGACTTGTGTAACACCTCCAACACGTCTACTTGCTTAGGTGAATTAGGAGTGGTAACACCGCGCCTGCCTCACCAACGGGCTCTGAGGAGTAAGCAAGATAATGTTGGTGAGTGTATTTAGAATAGTGCCTGAGTACAACAGGGTCTCAACAGAAGATAGTTAAGTTTACATCTGAGGATGCAGAATGGAAATAGATGACCAAAGTCATTGTAGAGACTCAACCCCTTAACAAAGCTTCCTCTGAAGCTAGAGAAATATGCAATCCTGGTATCTGGGCTGGAATTCCAGGAAGGGATGGGCAGTTAACCTTGGAAAGCCAGCCCCAGCCCCAGACACCAGGCTCCAAAGGGCAGGGGCCCCTCCCCAGCGTGCAGAGAATGGATTCACATCTTGTCCTGGAGACACTGCACTTGGAAAAACATGATTGATTCTGTGGTTCAGGTGGAAAAGGGAGGAGACAGACTGAATGCCCTGGCATAAAGCATGTATCCTCCCTGTACTTTCTGGTTAGAGAGGCACTTGGTAATCATTTCATTAGTGTCTCTTAAAACAATCTCAGAGATAGCTTATCCCTAATCATGAAGGCAGAATATAGAAGTAACAAGCTGAAGAGCATGAGATGGAGTAGCAAAAGTTGAGTTGATGACTCCCAGATTTCCAGGATGTTGCTTACTTAACTCAGAAAGCTCCAGCCATCCACTGGGTGAATGCCTGGCGAGGCCTCTGCAGTCCGAGCACTCACTGCTCACAACGGCCACTCATAATCCCAGGAAAAATGCACACGTGGAATTCTAGTATATGGGACTGTTTTCACTCACAGCTTAGGACAAGAGGTGAAAAACGACTCATCCAACCAGATCACAAGTGGATCTGACTGCCAGCAAGTCCTGGAGCAGGGAGGTAGGATCTTTTCCAGGACAAATGTCACACTATAGAGCCCTGGAGATGTGGTGGGGCTGGGATAGGGTTAAGAGAGCCAGATGCAGCCCCATGTTTTCAGCACCTGCAAGAAATCATGGCTGGAGTGTGGCCCCAGTGGGCCGAGGAGGTTGAGGCAAATCTGGGTGTCGAGATAAAGGCAGTTCACGCTTACGCTGCACCTACTATGAGCTGAGCCCTGTCTCATTACATATATTAGCTCATTCTTGGCTATGATTCTAGAAGCAGGTATGATCATTATCGTCTTTACAGAGGCTGGACCTTGAGCTCAGACAATCAGGCTCCTGATTCTGGAATCTCCACTGTTCTTCCTTAAGCTGCCTCTCAGGACAGAATTAGTGTGAGCTGAGTGTTGGGCTCTGGCTCCGGGGACGTGTACCTCTCAGGGACGAGGCCTAGCCTGCTCCCAGTGGGGGCCAGTCTGCCCCCCTCACCAAGAGTCTCAGGTCTTCAATCAAGGCAGTCAGTGTCACGATCTGTCGCTGGCACCCCAAGCAGGGTCACTCCTGGCGCACGTCCTCCTGGTCGGGTCGGTTTTCAGGGGACAGGAGGCTTCATGAGCTTGTCTGAAACTGTGCCAAGAATGTGGTGAGCCCACTTGGCCTGATGGGTGAGGGAATTAGGAGCAGGGGGCCGATGGCTTTTCCTTCTTTACCGAAGCCTGTGGGCTCTTGAAACCAGCTCAAAGCTCAGGCCTGACTTCACGCCTTCCTGGTGCTGGGGAACCGAGCTTACAGATTCCGGAGAGCACGTCTCATTTGGTGTGGATTCAAACCCCGAAGTAGCTGTCTCTGCTCACTGAGGCAGAACCCCTGTCCTTTTGCTTCTCCAGAAAACCCCGGAGTAACAGCTGTTGTGGATTACTAAGCTGAATCAGCCTGGAAGCTGCTGGTGTGGCCCCACTCACCAGGGGTGTTCGGACAGGGAGACTGCCTGAGCTGGAGCTTCTGGGAGGACTCCGAGCGGTGGCAGGTCTGCCTCGGCTGCGTGTTCATTGACTCCTGGGGGAAAACTGACTAATCACAACCATCCCATGCCAGTTGTCAAGACAGGCCTCAGCAAGCAGGCAGCACGGTGGGAGGCGTCCTGAGTCAGCTGGGAGGGGAAAGATACCTGACGGCTGACCTAAGTCAGCGTGTGTCATGCCCTTTCTGCCCTCTGGCATCCTGTGCTTCTTCCTAACGCCTTTTTTCCACCAGGTGCCCTGCATGGTGTGGACAGCAAGCAGGACAGGAGGACAAGAGCCCCCCAGCAGAGCGGGCAGCGGTCCCTTCGTCCCGCCACACCCGCTGGCTTACACGTCCAGAAGCAGATGACTGCCCCTCCCAGGGGGACACCACCAGCTCTTTTGTAACGTTTTAAAGCTACGTGACAACATTTCCCTTGGAGATTGAGAAATTGTGATTTGGGTGATGGCAGGATTCTGAACCTTGGGACAGGTTAGCTTCCCAGGGGTAGAAAGGGTGAGGTCAACCAGGCCCGCTTCCCAGGTTAGCCAGAGGACCTCGACCCTCTTGTTTTCTATACGGAGGTTGGGTAAAGATTTCATCTGAAAGAATTCCTTTTCTTCAAAAATGCTGACAGCAGGGGACTTCCTGGGTTGGTGCAGTGGCTAAGACTCTGCACTCTCAATGCAGAGGGCCCAGGTTTGATTCCTGGTCAGGGACCTAGATTCACACACGCCACAACTAAAGAGTTCACATGCTGCAATTAAAGTTCCTGTGTGTCACAGTGAAGGTTGAAGATTTCAAGCATTGGAATTAAGACCAAGCACAGCCAAATAAATCAGTATTTTTAAATGTTGATAGTGGGACTTCTCTGGTGATCCAGTGGTTAAGACTCTGTGCTTCCACTGTAGGAGACAAAGGTTCGATCCGTGGTCAGGGAACTAAGATGCAGCACGCCATGTGGCCTGGCCAAAACAGAAAGTAAATAAATAAGACTTTTTAAATGTTGGCAGAGCCCTGATGTACATCATCCTCACCCTATTCCTTAGTAGCCGTGAAGAGTTTTGAAAAAGGAAAAAGCAAAGAGGGAGAGACACTCAGTCCCTGGGTGTGAGGAAAGGTGACAAAATCATCCGGGCCACAAGCAGGGCACCTGTGAAGGAGTCTCTACACCTCCCTCTAAAAGACACGGATCCTGGCCTCACAGGCTCCTCAAACTCTCTTTTTTGAGGCATATTTATTATTTTAGTTGATCAGTCGTGTCTGCCTCTTTGTGACCCCATGGACAGTAGCCTCTGTCCATGGAATTCTCCAGACAAGAATATTGGAGTGGGTTGCCATTCCCTCCTCCAGGGGATCTTCCCGACCCAGGGATCGAACCCAGGTCTCCTGCATTGTGGGCAGATTCTTTAGCAACTGAGCCATCTCCAAGGAATAGTAAGATCACAATATGAAATATTAGTCCGAGGTAACAATCACATAGAGGAGTCCTACATAATCTAGAGCTTAAAAAAAAGTGAAATTATGTCATGAATGCCTTCAAACATAGGAAGCAGCTTCTAGACTCCTCCAGTCCTGACAGATACCACCCAATGCTGCTTCAGAGTGAATCCCAAGAGTAAACAGATGCTGATTCGGCTGATCTGTCCTTTTCTCTCATTTCCTGGGTGTTTGAACCTCTGAATACAGAGAAGCAGAAAGGAGCATCTCAACCCATTTAGGTGATGGCCTCCTTTGGAGTGAAATGTGAGGCCAGGGCTCCAGCCTGCCGCAGTCCTGAGACTTCCCAGGAAGGCTTTGTGCTCTGACCTGGAGGCCTGTCCAGAGCGCCTTCCCCTCCCTCGGGGTCGTGCAGCTATCAATTCCCTGGAAATGTTTCCTTTCACGGCCTTTTTCAAAGTGCCAGCTGAACGCCAAGCGCTACCTTTGCAACGTTCATTCACCCCAGGGCTGAAGCTTTTCAAGCAGTGTAGGAAGGTTACGTGTTTGCAAACCAGCATAGTAGGGCAGAGTGATTTGGAAGCCATTTCATTTTTTCAGTTCATCAAACTCCTACTCACTAGGAAACTAAACCAGCGATACGAAACCTTTCTGGAGTTGTGACACCCTATTGTCACTCATTTCATCTCGTCAAACACCCACCCCTCTTAAAAATGCCGTGAGGCACGTATTTATTTTTAAGATGAAGGTGAATTAAAATTGGGAAATTACCCAAGAATTTTCTGGTACTCTAGCAAAAAAAAAGGTTTACCAGAGATGTTTGGATATCAGAACTAGGGATCAGTACTATATACAGGGAAGACCTTTGACCAAACTGAGAGGTTGGAGGCATTTTTCTTTGCTGCCTCTCCTCTCCCACTACACAATTCCTTTCCCCTGTGGACATCTCCTCCACAACATACGGGTTCTCTTACCGCCCTGCGCCTCACGCAGGACTGGCCTTTACCAACCCCTTCACCCACTGCTTTCAATGTCTTCTACTGTTTCGGTCAGCACCTATCTAGTGCCAAAACCTGTAGGTTTCTCTTGTAGGCTAGCTGTTGGGAAAGAAAAACCAATAACTTCAAGTTCTCTTCCAGTGTGAAAATTTTAGTAGAGTTAATTTTGGTAAAAATGCATCTCTCTCGGGGATAATTGTAACTTAACTAGAGGTAGTATCATACACAAAAGAATTCATTTCCAGTGGAATTTTAACAGGTAATATTGATAGAAATGGCTGCTGGATAGTTGAGAGATTAGCCCATTCTAGTCATGCAAACCTTTGCTTTGGAATAGTATAAAAGGCCCTGGATAAGAGGTGACCTGAGTCTATTTCTGACTGCATCCAACTCAACCAATATTTACTAAGCACCTACGATACTCCTGGCATTAGGCTAGGTCCTGGGAATCCAAAGATGAATGAGACATACTCCATGTCCTCAGTGAACTTCTAGTCCATTAAGAGACAGCTAATATCGTGATGAATGTTTCCCCAGCAGTACAGACAAAACACTACGGGAACAGCAAGAGAGGATAATTAATTCTGCCTGGAGAAAGCTACAGAGAATTAATGTTTGCATCGGATCTTTAAGGATGAGAAGGACTGCAGCAGACTGAGCAAGAGAGTGAGACACTGAGGAAAAACGCTGAAACAAAAGCACGAGGAGGAGGCGACAGGGGAGGGGGTGGGGGTCCAGACACATGTGACTCAGGGAGGGAAGGGGCAGGGGTGACGCTGAAAAGCAAGGAATGGGTCAGATTTTGGAAGGGCTGTCAGGAGTGGAAATGTTACTCTGCAGCCTGTGTGGAGCCATGACAAGCGTTTTGAATGTTCATGGAGAGACCATTCAGGACACTGCCACCTTCTCATAGGCAAGACGCATGGCAGTTTTACCCAGAGCTATGAGGATGGAGTGGAGAAGGCAATGGCACCCCACTCCAGTACTCTTGCCTGGAAAATCCGTGCACAGAGGAGCCTGGTAGGCTGTAGTCCATGGGGTTGCTACGAGTCGGACACAACTGAGTGACTTCACTTTCAATTTTCAATTTCATGCATTGGAGAAGGAAATGGCAACCCACTCCAGTGTTCTTGCCTGGAGAATCCCAGGGACGGGGGAGCCTGGTGGGCTGCCGTCTCTGAGGTCGCACAGAGTCGGACACGACTGAAGCAACTTAGCAGCAGTAGCAGCAGCGTGAGGATGGCGAGGAGGGAAAAAGATGCTCTGAGGATGGAATGACTGCAAACAATTGGCAGCTTAGATGCTTGAGGTCAAGGTGAGGGAGCAGTCATGAGTGACAGATGAGGCTTCCTGCACAGGCTTCTACATGGTGGCAATGCCAGTACGTGAAGACAAGTGTGGGAAATAATAATGAGCTTGGTTTGGTGCCTATTGGGTTAACAGACCAGGGTGTGGAGTGAGGTTGGTGATTGGTATTCTTGCAGAGGATTCTTCTGTTGTTTATGATTCAGGTCTTCCTAAGAGGATACCAAGTTCTCTTGGTGTCTGTGCCAGCCACATGTCCACACACATCCATCTTTGATGTGTGATATGTGGCATCTTCTTCCGATGTCATCATGTTTTCTGTCAGTCAGCAGGAATTTTGTGTGCTGGAAGGGAACTTAGAAGGTATTATCTCCTTCCCAAAGCAACAACAAGCCAATGAGAACCACCTGCACAAGGAGCTGGCATTGGATAAGTGTTAACAAGAGTGTTGGAAGGAGACAGGCGTAAATGTAGACAGGTGCAAACAAGACCCTGGGACTGCTGCTACCATTAGCCAGAGTCAAGGCCAGGGAGAAGCTTCTGGAAGCTCAGTTCCCCCTTGAGGACAGACCTGCTTCTCCACTTTCTAGATGTTAATATATGCCCTCTTCCTTTATCTCTTGTTTTCACTTCATCTTTCTTAAGTAACATCCTTGCCTGGGGAACTATCTTTCCAAAGAAAACTTGTGACGTCCTTCTGATTATTTCAGCAGGAACACTGTATAGTGAAAAACCAATGTTCATTTATGAGCTAGAACTCTGTTGTGATGAGAAAGTGGTTAGGGAAATGTTTAGACAATTAGAAATACATCTTGAAAATCCTAAAAATGTGCTTGCTTTTTGACCTGGTAACCCTTCTTTGACTTTACACTAAAGTAATAGTGGATGAGTGTACAAATATGTATGTGTAGAATGTGTATGGATCTTGCTTGTTATAATATTTAAAAAACTAAGAAATAACCTAAAAGGTCCAAAATAAAAGATTAAGTAAATTGATCACAATTATCCACATAACAGAATTTTATAAAAATTAACTTATCAAAAATGACAGTATATCAATGTTTATTGACAACTAGAAAGCTTAGAAAGATGTTCAAGTTTCATTCATTGAAAATAACAGCTTGCATAAATATGTAAAATTTTTAATAAAACTATCTGGAAACAAAAATCAGGAAAATGTAAATAATAATTATCTAAGAGAATGGTGGGAAGAATTTCTATTGGTTTAATTATTTTTCTTTCTGCTTGTCTTTATTTCCTAATCTTTCTACAACTAGTATTGCTGGCATGAGTAAATATCTATACTTCTCTCAAATGTGCAACAGCCAGTTTATCAGCTGTCTTTCCAGACTGAAGAGCAAAGGAAGAACAGAAAAGCTTTTGGAAAAAAACTCTATTGAAAAAAAAAGTGGCTGACTTGGGAATTATGGGCTACAAAGTATATTTTACAAGGGGATCTCCTTTCTTTTGCCCATGCACCCTCTGGGGGATTCTTTGGCACCCTCTGAAGAGGAACTAAAAAGCCTCTTGATGAAAGTGAAAGAGGAGAGTAAAAAAGTTGGTTTAAAGCTCAACATTCAGAAAACGAAGATTACGGCATCTGGTCCCATGACTTCATGGGAAATAGATGGGGAAACAGTGGAAACAGTGTCACACTTTGGGGGGCTCCAAAATCACTGCAGATGGTGATTGCAGCCATGAAATTAAAAGACACCTACTCCTTGGAAGAAAAGTTATGACCAACCTAGATAACATATTCAAAAGCAGAGATATTACTTTGCCAACAAAGGTACGTCTAGTCAAGGCTATGGTTTTTCCTGTGGTCGTGTATGGATGTGAGAGTTGGACTGTGAAGAAGGCTGAGCACCGAAGAATTGATGCTTTTGAACTGTGGTGTTGGAGAAGACTCTTGAGAGTCCCTTGGACTGCGAGGACATCCAACCAGTCCATTCTAAAGGAGATCAGCCCTTGGATTTCTTTGGAGAGAATGATGCTNCATTACTTTGCCAACAAAGGTACGTCTAGTCAAGGCTATGGTTTTTCCTGTGGTCGTGTATGGATGTGAGAGTTGGACTGTGAAGAAGGCTGAGCACCGAAGAATTGATGCTTTTGAACTGTGGTGTTGGAGAAGACTCTTGAGAGTCCCTTGGACTGCGAGGACATCCAACCAGTCCATTCTAAAGGAGATCAGCCCTTGGATTTCTTTGGAGAGAATGATGCTCAAGCTGAAACTCCAGTACTTTGACCACCTGATGCAAAGAGTTGACTCATTGGAAAAGACTCTGATGCTGGGAGGGATTGGGGGCAGAAGGAGAAGGGGACAACAGAGGATGAGATGGCTGAATGGCATCACTGACCCGATGGACATGAATCTGAGTGAACTCCGGGAGTTGGTGATGGACAAGGAGACCTGGCATGCTGCAATTCATGTGGTCGCAAAGAGTCGGACACGACTGAGCGACTGAACTGAACTGAACTGGGGGATTCTTTGGCACCCTCTGGGAGATTCTTTGGCACTGGTACTCTCATGTCATAGTGACATATGATATAAAGTGTCATCTATAGGTTCGTGTTGGGAGAAGGAAATGGCAACCCACTCCAGTGTTCTTGCCTAGAGAATCCTGTGGACAGCGGAGCCTGGTGGGCTGCTGTCTATGGGGTTGCGTAGTCGGACATGACTGAAGCTACTTAGTATGCATGCCTTAGAGAAAGAAATGGCAACCCACTCTAGTATTTTGCCTGCAGAATCCCAGGGACAGCGGAGCCTGGTGGGCTGCCGTCTATGGGGTCACGCAGAGTGGGACACAACTGAAGTGACTTAGCAGCATAGGATCCTGTTAGCACACAGTCCTACCTTGTCCTCCAACTTTTCCTAATATATTAGCTCTTCCAGAGTCTCTCAGATAAAAACCAAAAACAAAACCACCCAAGAGTTAATTTCTAAGCTATTATTAACTTTTAATTCTATTTTCTCTGTGCAGTTTACATTCTAAACTGGACATGTTGCCACAAAGGATGAGTATTCATGATGAGAGTGGTCAGATGAGGGCGACCAGTTCTAAGAATTATAAACCTCAGCAGAAGCCAAGGAGATGCTGGGAAACGGACTTGTAGAACATGGTCAGTTCTAACTGGTAATCATACATATGCAAAATAAGATATTATTATTCTTGCCTCTACCACTGAGGGAGAGAGAAAAGATAGGATCCAGTGTCGGCAGTAATACAGGGAAACAGATTGCATAGGCTGCTGATGAAAATGTAACCCTCCATAACATTTTTTTTCAGGGCTTTGGCAATGCAGATTCAAAGCTATGCACAGGTACCTACCTTTTGACCCAGGATTTCTACCCCTAGAAATTTATTTTAAGGAAATAATCAGAGATGTGATTATATGCTTATCTATAAGAATATTGATCAGCTCTGTTAAGAATAAGTAAGCTTCTATCACACAGGTCTGTGCTCAAATCACAACTTACTAGCTGAATGAATCTAAGTAATCTCCTCAGCTTCTTTAAACCTCAGTTTCATCATCTGTAAAATGGGCACAATAATACAGTACCTTCTCCTAACTATTTCCTCACCATTTTTTAACTTTTCTTGGTAACAAAACTTCTTAAAGGAGTAGTCTATCTGCACTCTCTTTGAAATTCACTCCCACTCATTTCTTGCCCCCGCTACTTCAGTGAAACTGATGTTGTCAAAGTTATCAACATTGACTAAATTCAAAGAATAATTCATAGCTGTCATTATATTTACCCTTTGGGCATAATTTGACACAGTCGGCCGCTCCTTCTTGGACATACATTTTTCTCTTAGCTTCCAGGACCCTGTACACTCTTGATTTTCCTACTGCTTCACATTGCTCACTGCTCCATTTCCTTGGCTGGATCTCCCCTTTTCCCTGCCCTATTAAGGATGGAGCACCTGTGACAGTCCTTGGTCTTCTCCGCCTACACCCCTTCACCTCACCTGATGGTCTCATCCAATTTCAGTAATATCTGTATGCTGATGATTCTAAAGTATTCCTCCCTTCCTGATCTCTCCCCTGATTTTTCCAACTGATGACACAACATCTTAGGGTATCTAATAGTCATCTCAAAATGAATATATAAAATAAAATTAACATCTTTATTTTCACTCCCCAGTTTGTTCCTCTCTCTGACATTCCTGCCTCCATTCTACTCTTCACGTTGTTCAGAACAAAAACTTTAGAGTCATCCTTAACTTTTTTTTCTCTCCTTGTCCCCTCCTACATCCTATCTTAGAAAATCTGTTGACTCTACCTACAGAACATACCTGAAATCAGATCAATTTTTACCACTGTCTCTGCTGCTAGCCTGGTCTGAGTTACTGAAATAGACTCCTAACTAATTGCCCTGTGACCATCCTTACTCTCCACCACTTTAAAAAAAATTTTGTTATTTATTTATTTATATGGTGGCACTAGATCTTCATTGCTGCTTGCAGGATCTTTCATCTTTACTGCGGCATGTGGGATCTTTAGTTGGCATGTGGGATCTGGTTCCTTGACTAAGGATCTAACGGGGGATTCCTGCATTGGGAGCATGGAGTCCCAGCCACTGGACTACCAGTGAAGTCCCCCCACCACTCTTTTCTCAAGACAGCAGCTTGAATGATTCTTTCATGTTTTAAGTTAGAGATGGCACTTTACTTATCAAGTCCTTGAAGTGGTGCCCACTTGGACTAAAAAGTCAAATCTCAATGAAGGCTCTCATGGTCCTCCATGATCTGGTTTCTTACGATCACTCTCGTCTCATCTTTCACTACCCTCCCATTCATGCCCTCCATCACAGCCACTTTGGTCTTTTTGCTGTTTCATTACCACAGATAGTCCGGTCTTCAGAGCTTTTAAACTAGTCATACTTTTGCCTGGAATGATCTTCATTTTTCTTCTTTTCAAGTCTGCTCAGATATCAGTGTCACAGGTTGGGTTCCCTGGAGGCAGCCTTGGAAATGGAAATTGGTCTTATTGTTGTTGTTCAATTGCTAGGTCCTGTCTGACTCTGTGCCTCTATGGACTGCAGCACTCCAGGCTTCCCTGTCCTTCACTGTCTCCTGGAGCTTGTTCAAATTCAAAGTCTATTGAGTCGGTGATCATCAAGCCATCTCATTCTCTGTCATTTCCTTCTNCCATCTATTTACCATGAAGTGATGGGACCAGATGCCATGATCTTAGTTTTCTGAATGTTCAGTTTTAAGTCAACTTTTTCACTCTCCTCTTTCACTTTCAAGAGGCTCTTTAATTCTTCGCTTTCTGCCATAAGGGTGGTGTCATCTGCATATCTGAGGTTATTGACATGTCTCCTGGCAATCTTGATTCCAGCTTGTGCTTCATCCAGCATTTCTCATGATGTACTCTACATAGTAGTTGAATAAACAGGGTGACAATATACAGCCTTGATGTACTCCTTCCCTTATTTGGAACCAGTCTGTTGTTCCATATCCATTTCTAACTGTCGCTTCCTGACCTGCATACAGATTTCTCAAGAGTCAGGTCAGGTGATCTGGTATGCCCATCTCTTTCAGAATTTTCCACATTTTATTGTGATCCACACAGTCAAAGGGCTTGGCATAGTCAATAAAGCAGAAGTCGATGTTTTTCTGGAACTCTCTTGCTTTTTTGATGATCCAACAGATGTTGGCAATTTGATCTCTTATTCCTCTGCCTTTTCAAAATCCAGCTTGAATTTCTGGAGGTTCTCGGTTCACTTACTGTTGAAACCTGGGCTTGGAGAATTTTGAGGATTACTTTACTGGAGTGTGAGATGAATGCAAGTGTGTGATAGTGTGAGCATTCTTTAGCATTGCCTTTCTTTGGTATTGGAATGAAAACTGACCTTTTCCAGTCCTGTGCCCACTGCTGAGTTTTCCAAATTTGCTGGCATATTGAGTGCAGCACTTTCACAGCATGACCTTTTAGGATTTGANTAGTGTGAGCATTCTTTAGCATTGCCTTTCTTTGGTATTGGAATGAAAACTGACCTTTTCCAGTCCTGTGCCCACTGCTGAGTTTTCCAAATTTGCTGGCATATTGAGTGCAGCACTTTCACAGCATGACCTTTTAGGATTTGAAATAGCTCAACTGGAATTCCATCATCTCCACTAGCTTTGTTCTTAGTGATGCTTCCCAAAGCCCACTTGACTTCGTATTCCAGGATGTCTGGCTCTAGGTGAATGATCATACCATCGTGATTTTCTGGGTCGTGAAGATCTTTTTTGTATAGTTCTTCTGTGTATTCTTGCCAC
This sequence comes from Neotragus pygmaeus, assembly GCA_006410875.1. NCBI lineage: Eukaryota > Metazoa > Chordata > Mammalia > Artiodactyla > Bovidae > Neotragus > Neotragus pygmaeus. The sequence goes on along the minus strand of SJYV01013093.1, from coordinate 223,237 downwards.
CTCTTCTTAATATCTTCTGCTTCTGTTGCTGCTGCTGCTGCTAAGTCACTTCAATCATGTCCAACTCTGTGTGATCCCATAGATGGCAGCCCGCCAGACTCCGCTGTCCCTGGGATTCTCCAGGCAAGAACACTGGAGTGGGTTGCCATTTCCTTCTCCAGTGCAGGAAAGTGAAAAGTGAAAGTGAAGTAGCTCAGTCGTGTCCAACCCTCAGCGACCTCATGGACTGCAGCCTACCAGACTCCTCCATCCATGGGATTTTCCAGGCAAGAGTACTGGAGTGGGGTGCCATTGCCATCTCCATCTGCTTCTGTTAGGTCCATACTATTTCTGTCCTTTATTGTGCCCATCTGTGCATGAAATGTTCCCTTGGTATCTGTAATTTTCTTGAAGAGATCTCTAGTCTTTTCCATGCTATTGTTTTCCTCTATTTCTTTGCATTAGAAGCACCAAAAGAAATAGAAACAGTAGAGAGAAGTAATAGTGTATACATCACCAAATTGGATTAACACTTACATCCAGACTTGAACAGCACTGGAAAGTCCCAAATGACAGCAACCTGGAGTTCTAACTGGTAAAGGGTCCCAGGCAGTGAGTCCACTCCATGGGTAAGACTTTAAATAGTAATTTGGGGGGCTCCCACATATAATACCAGGCCACAAACTGATATCATCATCCATTTACTTGTAAAAATGCAGCTGGTTTTTCTTTAACTTTTACAAAGTTTCACCTTGTGAGTCATAAGATTACTTAGACCCCAGGGGACAAGCAAGGTCCCCAGAAGCTTAAGAAATTCCGAGACCCACTGCTTTTCTTATCTAAAGTGAGCACATATAATTTTGCAATCAGGAAAACAACGGTAACTTTTTAAATTAAAAGAAAATTTAGTTGGGATTTTCTGTATGGCACAGAGCATGAAAATGGCTTGGACATCATGTCTCTGTATCAAAAATAAAAGTTGGTTTGACTACAAACTTCAGATGGTTCTCTCTTAAGCTTGACTTCTAAATTTTTGAGTACCTAGAACTGTGCCTGGCACAGAGCAAGCACTAAGTAAATATTTGAAAATTAACAGAGAAGAACAGGGAAGGAAACAGGCATCACGGGGATTAGGAGGTATCCATTCCTAATAGGTAGCATTGTCAAAGTGAGGATTTTTTTAAATGCACTGTTTTGGTTCCAATTTTCCTACCTGTTAAGTAGATAATAAACACCTATGCCCTTCTTTGACCTTTTAGTGATCTCATGAAACTACTTCAAGGGTAATGACTGTCGTCACATCCCTATTCAAATTGCAACTGCCTTTTTTGCAGAAATTAACAAGCTGGTCCTAAAATTCCTATGGAAATCCAAGGAACCGAGAATTTAAAACAATCTTGAAAAAGAACAAAGTTGGAGGACTCCTACTTCCTGATTTCCAAACTACTACAAAGATCAAGAAAATGGAGTACTGGCATAAGAATAGAGATATAGACCAATGAAACAGAACTGAAGGTCCAGAAATACACCTTCACATATGGTTAATTGATTTTCAAAATGAATGCCAAAAACTCAAGGGGGAAACAAAGAGTATTTCCAACAAATGGTATAGGACAACTGTATATCCTCATGAAAAGAATGAAGTTGACCCCCTGTATCTACACCATACAAAAATTAATCCAAAGTGGATCATAATCTAAATGTAAGAGCTAAACTATAAAACTCTTAGAAGATATAGAAATAAGTTTTCATTTCCTTGGATTAGGCAATGATTTCTTAAATATGCACAAGCACAAATAACAAGAGAAAAAAAATAGATAAATTCATCAAATAGATAAATTCATCTTTTTGTGTTTCAAAAAGATGCCATCAAGAAAGTGAAAAGACAGCTGCAGTATGGGCCATATATCTGATAAGGGATGTATATCTAGAATATATAAGGAAGTCTACAGCTTGACAATAAAAGACAACTGAAAAATGGGCACAGGATTTGAATAGACATTTCTCCAAAGAAAATACACATATGGCTGATAAGCACATGAAAAGATGCTCCATGTGATTAGTCATAATGGAGATGCAAATCAACACAATGAGGTGCCAACTCCACCTTTGGATGAAGCCATAATGAAAACAAGGTAAAAAAACAGTATTGGGGAGGATGTGAAGAAATCAGAATTGCTACACTGCTGATGGGAACATAAAATGGGCCAATTGCTTTGGAAAACCGTGTGGCAGTTCCTCAAAAAGTTAAACATATAGTTACCACATGACCCATAAATTCTACTCCACCATATATACCCAAGAGAATTAAAAACCCGTGTTTATACAAACACTGATACACAATGTTCATAGCTGCATTATTCCTAACATTCAAAAGATAGAAACAATCCAAATGTCCGTCAACTGAATAATTGATAAACAAACCTATCCAATGGAATATTCTTGAGCCATCAAAAGGAATGAAGTACCAATACATACTTCAACATGGATGAACCTTGAAAACATGCTATGAAAAGGCCACATATGTGTATGTGTATGACTATACTTATATGAAATATACAGATACATTTATCGAGAAAAACCAGACTGGCGATGGCTAGGGGATGGGGAGAGAGGCAAGAGTAGGGGAAAGAGGGGATGAGAAGTGACTCCTAATGGGTTCAAGTTTCTTTTAGGAGTGATGAAAATATTCTGAAATTAGGTAATGGTGATGGTTGCACAGCTCTGTGAATATATTGAAAACCACTGAATTATATATTAAACGAATGAATTTTACTGGATTGGCCAAAATGTTCGTTGATTTTTTTCTGTAAGAGGCTCTAGTAGCGCTTGCTTGGTGGTGCTCAGTTGTGTCCGGCTCTTTGTAACCCCATGGACTGTAGCCCGCCAGGCTCTTCTGCCCATGGAATTTTCCAGACAAGAATACCGGAGTGGGATGCCATTTCCTACTCCAGGGGATCTTCCCAACCCAGGGATCGAACCCACGCTCTTGGATCTCTTGCATTGGCAGGAAGATTCTTTACCACTCGTGCCATCTGGGCAGCCTCCTAGTAGCGCTTAGTTGTCTTTAACTTCATTCGAAACAATTTTTGTTAGAATGTATTGTGACAGCTCTCATATCAGCATGCATTAAAAAAAAAAACCACACATCAAAATTGGTGAATTTTTGTGTAGCTGTTTTAATATAGAAGATGGAAGAAAGAAAGCAACATTTTTGGCATATTGTGCTTTATTATTTGAAGAAAGGTAAAAATGCACCTGAAATGCAAAAGAAAAGATTTGTGCAGTGTATGGAGAAGGTGCTGTGATTGATTGAATGTATCAAAAGTAGTTTACATAGTTTCATATGGAGATTACAAACTTATACATGGAGATTTTTCTCTGGATGATGCTCCATAGTCAGGTAGAGCAATTGAAGTTGATCGAGATCAAATCAAGATATTAATTGAAAACAGTCAACTTTATACCATGTGAGAGAGAGCCAATGTATTAAAAATATTGAAATCAAGATCTGAAAATCATTTGCACCATCTTGGTTATGTTAGTTGCGTCGATGTTTGGGTTCCACATTAAGCTAAACACAAACAACTTTGACCCTTTTCTCACATGCAATTCTCTACTGAAATGAAATGACAATGTTCTGTTTTTAAAGCAAATTGTGATGGGCAATGAAAAGTGGATACTGTACAATAATGTGGAATGGAAGAGATTGGGGGGCAGGTGAAATGAACCACTACTACTTTTGCTTTTCACACTGCTCCCCAATTAGACCAACTGAAAGCAGCACTTGTCAAACAGCATCTGTAATTTGTCAATAGAAAATGTATAACTTTCCAGCGAGATAACACAAGATCACACGTTTCTTTGATGACCAGGCAAAACTGTTACATCTTGGCTGTGAAGTTCTGATGCATCCACCATGTTCACTAGGCATTGCACCCTCGGATTTCCATTTATTTCAGTCTTTACAAAATTCTCTTAATAGAAAAAATTTTCATTTCCCTGGAAGACTGTAAAAGACAGCTGGAACAATTTTTTGCTCAAAGAGATAAAATGTTTTGGGAAGACGCAATTATAATGCTGCCTGAAAAATGGCAGAGGGTAGTGGAAAAAAACAACGAACAAGTTGTTCATAAAGGTTCTTGGTGAAAATGAAAAATGTGTCTTTTATTTTAACTTTAAAACCAAAGGAAATTTTTGCAAGTGAAAATGAAAGCCGCTCAGTCATGTCCGACTCACTGCGATCCCATGGACTATACAGTCCATGGAATTCTCCAGGCCAGAATACTGGAGTGGGTAGCCATTCCCTTCTCCAGGGGATCTTCCCAACCCAGGGATTGAACCCAGGTCTCCTGCATTGCCGGCAGATTCTTTACCAGCTGAGCCACAAGGGAAGTAAACTATAATTCAACAAAATAAAGAGAGAGATTTGGAAGCAATTAAATTTGAGGCCCTGAGCAAGAAAACAAATCTATCAATAACCAAAATCCTGCCCCTGTGAACCTAGAGTGTCCTTTTTCTCTTTAGAGCAGAAAGTATTAAAAAACATACAATCCAATAAATGTACTGCAATTCTAGGAAACAAAAACACAAATAATAAATAGAAATCCATGTTATTAGCAATTCTGTAATCAGTTTGGCCCTAAATATAGTAGTTGGTTTTGGGATTTAAGGTTTGATATCTACTTCTTAAGGCATTTAAAACACTGAGAAGGTGATAACAAGACTGCTAACTTTAATTAAATACTCAAGATAAATTTTGATTAAATAAGTTTGCAATTAACAGTTAAATACTGAGGGGCATCTAATATACTAAACTAATAAGTTTTACTTTATTAGTTGTACAAACAATGTAAATATTAAACCAGTGTTGGCTGATAGTAGGAGAACATCAATTGCCCAATAAACATAAAAGAGGAAGAACAGGACCTTAAACAGAATACACTCAGTGATGGATACTCCTGTCCACACTCAGCATGGGTAGAATTTGGACATCCTGGACATCAAGGAGTTAATCTGCTGACTGGGAGGCGGGCTATACTTCCTGACCCTCTGGGCAGCCACCCTTAAAGGGTCAGCTTTCCACCACACCAGCCAAGACCCCCAGGACACACAGTTCACACTCGCAGCTGGGAATACACCCTGGGCAGTAAAGCACGCAGACGCTGACGCAGCTGGGCCATCCTGGCCTTAGTCCCGCCAGCGGTGTCCACACTGAGCGCTGCAGCACTTGAAGAAGGTGGTCACGGGCTCATCTGCAGAGTGGGTCTAAAGCTGCTTGAATAGGCTCGAGGATGTTCACACTTGGGACACGGCTATGCAGTAGAGTCAACATTCTCCCAGGCAGCTGCTCCACCAAGCACATCATCCACTTCTTTCAGCTTTGGATACTTCCGATTTGTTACCTTACACGTGACGTTGTGCATGTAGGGGCAGGTGTTGCAGGCAAAGCGGTGGCAGCGCTGCCCTTCCTCGACGATCAGCCGGTTCCCACAGCCCGGGCAGAAGAGCCAAAATATGAGTTAAATCTAAGTAATGTTTTTGTTTTTTGTCTTAAGGTAAATGACACAAGGAACTATTTCTTAAACTAGAAGAATTGGAGGCGAGACTAGGGCCAAACTTTGGGGGATGGCATGTCCCTGCAGGGTCATAGGGCAGCCTGAGCCTTCTCCTTCCTGCTCATACACAGGTACTCACACACCTGTTCCCTGCAAAACACACCTGGCTCTGTGCCCTCTGTCAGGTTGTTAAACGGCTTTCAGAGTCTGAGTTAGCTGGCAGCCTTACAAACTGCCAGCTACGCTGAGTGGCTTCTAAAAGGGCCTGTGATATGTTCAAACAGTCCATCTAGGAGGCTTTTGTTTCCTTGCCTGGAACATCTCCTCTGCCTGCCTCCATCCTCAGCTTCTCCATCTCTTGCAGTCTCCACCATAGGACCTTCCCTGTCCCTGCAGGCCCTTTATGCCTCCCTACCATCCCAAAGGTCATTCACTTCAGCAGATCCGGCTGATCAAAAACACGGCCAGGTTGTGGTGTTGTTAAAAAAGACAGATTCCTGAGGTTCACCCCACTGAAATTCTGAGTCACTGGGTCTGGGGTGGGCCTGGATGTCTCAAAGCTGCCGCAGGTGATGTGATGATAAGCCTGACTTGGGAACTTTTGATCCAGTTCACCCTCCCCCAACCCCCACTCAGAGAGCTTCCACATCCCTGCCAAGCGGTTGACTCAGCTTTTCCAAAGAACTTTCCCTGACTCTCCTCCAGAGTCATATGCTCCACCCAAGTGCTTCGAAAATGCTGTGCTCATCACCACCCCCATCTTAGTACGAATCTTGGATTGTCATTGCCTATTTAAATATCTCACTTCCCCATGAGCCTAAAAGCTCTTTGAAGAAGGGGACTGTGTCTTGTTTAATGTTTTACCCCCCAGTGCCTGACTCATAATAAATATTCAATACATTTATTGAATGAATGAATGACCACCACCAGAAATCTGATAATAAAACCATTAGCTAGGGTGTAATGATTCTGTTTGTTAAGCAACTAGTAAAGAACTTGGTGGTAACAATATTTATTTGGCTGTTATGTATAGGGTATTAGAACTTGATGGCTATACCAGCTCTAAAGATGTGATTGGAAGCTCGCTGCTCTTTGGTGAAAAGTCTCACAAGAGCATCATTTAGGAAGATGAGCCATTTACTAGCAGGGTTTGATGTCTTCCCTGGGACCAAAAATAAGGTATGAACTTAACTCTATTGTCCATAAGAACTAAAGACAAGTAAAGTAGGAGCTCGTTAGTTCTCAACCCAAGAGAACTTAGATTCACCCTTTCATCTAGCCAAGGGCAGATCCACATTTTGAGGGGCCTAAAACAATTTTAGAGGCCCTCTTTAAGGAAGACCTTCTTTCTCTACCACATACAACTTCCAGTGCCAGGAGCCTAGGGCATGGTCGTTTTTGTGACACCATATCAGACTCTGCTCCTTTGTGACATGCTGGGCAAGTCTTCAGAGTGGTTGGTGAGAGTGTTCCCCGAAGCTGTTCTTATACTAGGACAGCTAGCAATAACTCCACACTTAAATGACAGCATACCATATAACTGTGTCCCCCACACCCCATACTAAATTCCCACCACAGCTTCCTCTTAGCCCAATCCCCAAATACCTGGGGCCACTCCAATATCCCTTGACAGGAGGGAAAGGTGATGGAGGGCAAGTTGGAGTAGAAATAGGTCTTAAGTAGTTAAAATATCTTTCTTTGGTAACTTTAATAAAAAACATATAACCACAAAAGCACATAGTAGGGTCCCTCCCAGAGCCTTGGAAGGGACCAGTGAAGGAAGGGGCTTAAGCTTCAACTTCTTTTACTTCACAGTTAAAAGTGCTTCTGAATCCAACACCTCTTTGTTGATTATCTACTGCAAGCCAGGCACTGTTGCCAATACAGTGGTGAGCAAAATAATCAATCCCTGACCTTGTGGCACTTACACTCTGGTTAAAATAGATTTGTTTCTCTGGCTTTGGAGGACAGGGAAAACGGATGTGTTGGCCACTACTGTTTCCCTAGTTGCTCAACTGGTAAAGAATCTGTCTGCAATGCAGAAGACCCCGTTTGATTCCTGGGTCAGGAAGATCCCCTGGAGAAGGGATAGGTTACCCACTCCAGTATTCTTGCCTGGAGAATCCTCATGGACAGAGGTGCCCAACGGGCTACAGTCCACAGGGTGGCAAAGAGCTGGACACGACTGAGCAACTAAGCACAGCCTGACTTTCAATCAATATTTGTGGAATGAATAAAGGAATGATGAAATGAATGAAACATCTGAAAATTAAAAACTGTTATGCTACTGAGACTTAGTACCTCAAAAATGAAATTGAAATGAAACTTGCTCCAAATTAAAGTTGGAGCAAGAAAATGAAAGTTGCTCAAAAAGCCAATGAAAAATTATAGGGATGGTAATGACATGGGCGTTGCACCACGATTTTCCAGACCTGGCAGGACTATTGTTCTGACATGCCTTGGCAGGTAACCAGAGATTCCTGCCCCTTTCTCTCTACGTTGGCAGTCTGGCTAGTACACCTCCAAGGCAGATCCTCTCTCGGGTCTGAAAGGTGAAAACAGGGAGAGACAAGTGAGAACCACTCCTGTGTGGCCGCTGCCTCTGCTTCTGCTCCCTGGCTTCCAGGACCTGCTGAAGACATGGCCCTATCACAGGTGCTTATCTGTCACAGAGTTCACAGGGGGACAACCTCTCCCTCCCCTCTGGCCCTTTCACGGCCCTTCCCCCGCCTCCGACTCATAAAGATGGAAGACAATGCACACGTATTCCTGTCACCAAATCTGCCTGCGTCTGAGTCCATCTTCTCCTCCACTCCTGTTGAGACTGAAGTCCCAGCTCCATCACTAACTAGCTCTAAGGCAAATTGTGTGGGCCTCAGTGAAACACTGGTCCCCACTTTAAAAATAGGGATAATGATAGTACTTATTTTACTGGATGATTATGGGCATTAAATGAGATAATGGACATAAAAGGCTCAGCAGAGGGCCTGACATTGTGAGCATCAGTCCAGGGCCCTCCTTGTTGTCCTGAGTTCTATTCCGTCCTGCCTCCTCAGGAACTGCTTTTCTATCAGTTATTCACTCTCTCTACTTCTTCAGCGTTTCTTGTCCAGGCTCGTATCCATCAGCATTTTTTAAAACTCAATTTATCCCAATTTTTAAAAATGACAATGAAGTTAAAAACTTTCCTTGACCCGACATGCCCCTCCATCTGTCATTCTATTTTCTCCTCTACTTAACCTTCTTTAAACAGTGGTCTCCTCTCCCTGTCTTTCCTTCCTCCTTTTTTTTTTTTCTGAATCCACCTATCACTCCTCCAAGCCAGTGTCTTACCAAGATCACTAAAATCTTCCTGTGGCTGCAAGACCCAACAGTCTTGAGTCTTTTCTTCCTTGACTTCTCCTCGGCTTCTAACACCATTGATTGTCCCTTCCTTGAAATGCCTTTTCTTCCCTTGAATTCCGTGACTTCACACTCTTTCAACTTTGCCTCCTATTTTCCCTCGTTGGTCTCCTGCGTGAGTTCCTCTTCTGCAGATCCTTCAGCCTCTGCCCTCCCCTAAGTGGTTAGATTCTCTCCTAGTCTAGGCTCAGTCTGCTTCTCTTCTTATTCTCTCTCCCTTGGTTCAGCCCAGTGACTCTGTGACTTTCTTTTATCATCCAGTGTTGAGGACCAATAATTGAGTGTCTCTAGCCCAGACCTCCAGATGCATATACTATGCATTGCCTTTTCCACTTGCATTTCCCACAGGCCTCTCAAAGTCCATATGTTCAAAAACAAGCTTATCATCACTCCCCATAAACTAGCTTTGCCTACTCTTTCCTCTTTGAGTGAGTGACATCACTCTACCCAGTTGTCCAAGCTAGAAACTTGAGAATCTTTCTTCACTTCTCCCTTATCCAGTCAATCAACAAGCCTTGTCAATTANTGAAAGGAAAAAAATAAAGAGAAAGAAGGCAGCAAAAAAGACACAGGAAAAAAATGCCTTTCTGTTACACATCTTGCCTCCATTGTATCCTCCATCCTTGTGCTCCTATCTCCTAGCCCCCAACTTCATCTCCCACTGACAATGCTCTTTAAGATTACAACTACCTCGTGCAGCTCCAGATCCAAGGCTTACCCTACACTCTACTGACACAGACGTCCCCGGTTTTCTACCTCACCTTCCTTGTGATCCAACAAGAGCTTATGGAGGACCATCCAGGTGATGCTAGTGGTAAAGAATCCGCCTGCCAGTGAAGGAGATGTAAGAGACACAAGTTCGATCCCTGGGTCAAGAAGATCTCCTGGAGGAGGAAATGACAGTACACTCCAGTATTCTTGCCTGGAGAATTCCATGTACAGAGGAGCCCGGTGGGCTACAGTCCATGGGATAGCAAGGAGTGGGACATGACCAAAATCACTTAACAAGCGCACATGCTGTGTGCAGCCCTGTTCGGAGGGAGGAGGAGCAACCCATAGTGTAAGATGTGGTCCCTGAACTTGGAGATTCGATTAAGATAACTGCCTTAAAACAGCATGGAACAGTGCATGGCAGAATATAAACAAACAAGTGCTCGATTTTGTGGCACAGCCTGTATCTCCTATCAGGAAAGTGGGAGAGCAGCGAGGCTGGACAGCCAAGAAAGTGTTCGAATTGAAGCATTGAGCAAGGCTACACGGTGCGGAATGGGCAAGATTTGCTGATGGGAGCAAGGGCCAGATTAGGGTAAGACATGAGCAAAGGGATCCCATCCAAGCTCCATTCAGATTTTTATTTCATACTAAAGTGTAAATGACTGATGAAAGCTTAAAAAGTAACCCATCAACTGTACTTGCATTTTACTCTAAAGCCTTCAAACTAAGAGGCTGCAGCCTCATGATACAAATCATCCACCCTGAGTTGGAGCAGAATATTAGAGTGAAAAACATAAACTCATCCCTCCTCCCTGACTGTTCCATTTGCACGTTTTCCTATATAGGAACCACGCATGAATATGCCAGCTCTGCTGTGCAAATATTTTCCTTGATCCGAGGTCAGAGCCCAGTCTCAGCCTGCCTCAGGCACACACAGCCTCACATCCTCCCAGCGGGCTGTTTGTTCTCAGTGTTTGATATCAATCTCTGTTCAGCGTGCTTTTATGTCCCAAGTGTTATTTTAATCCAAACCGGGTTTTATTTTTTAAGAAATCTCCTCTTTTTTTTTTTTTTCAAAATGACTTTCTCATTTTATTATTGCAAGTAATAATAATAATATCATATACTCATGAAAGTGACTCCAAATTCTTGGCATATAATTGCACAGCTTAGTCTTTCACAGCAACCCCGTGAAGTAGATTCTGTCCTTATCCCCATTTCCACATGAGGAAACAGGCACAAATGATGAAAGACTGTGTTCAAATTAAATAACTTGCTGTGATGTTAGGGAGACAGGGTTTCTCTTAGGAGGTGGAGGCAGGGCTGTATGGCCTTCTTGCTGACAATTCACGCTGATCTGCCTGCTTGATGGTTGCTGGCATAGGCTGTGGAGCTCCTGTGCCTTCATCTTATCTTATATTTTATTATTTTTTAAGGTGAAGTATAGTTGATTTACAATGTTGCATTAGTTTCAGGTATGCTGCTGTTGCTGCTAAGTCGCTTCAGTCGTGTCCAATTCTGTTCGAGCCCATAGACGGCAGCCCTCCAGGCTCCGCCATCCCTGGGATTCTCCAGGCAAGAACACTGGAGGGGTTGCCATTTCCTTCTCCAATGCATGAAAGTGAAAAGTGAAAGTGAAGTCGCTCAGTTGTGTCCAACTCTTAGTGACCCCATGGACTGCAGCCTACCAGGCTCCTTTGTCCATGAGATTTTCCAGGCAAGAGTACTGGAATGGGTTGCCAGTGCCTTCTCTGAAAGTTTTAGGTATATGGCAAAGCAATTCAAGTCTATATATATCTTTTTTATTTCAGATTTTTTTCCCTTATAGGTTATAACAAGGTGTTGAATATAGTTTCCTGTGCTAGACAGTAGGTCCTTGTTGGTTATCTATTTTATGCAGTCTGCCTCCAGCTTTAGAAATGCTTGCCTTTTCACTAGTGTAATGACAGTTTGGAGTATAACCTATAACAGAGCTTCTCAAACCATCTGTGTTGAAGGACAAGCTTTATTTTTTTAAAATTTTTAAACCATTGAGTGACAACATTTTAAAAATTGCTATAAAAGTTTCTAAACACTGACTTTCAATTTCTATAGTTGTGGTAGATTAACAAGGAACAACTTGCAGATTAGCACCAGTTTGAGGACTATATTTTGAGTAGCACAAGTACATATTATCAGCAAATTCAGTTTCATGCTTTTAGAAGTTCATCTCATTCATTCAGTTATATTTGTTAAATGCTTACTACACAGCAGGCAATAAACCAAGTGAAGTAAATAAGAACATTAGGGCCTTCTCAAAACTAACATTCTAGCAGGGGAAGCAAACTTGGAACAACTCACTCCAAATTAATTAGTTTTTAATTTTTTTAAATTTATTTTTGGCGGCACTGGGTCTTCATCACTGGGTGCAAGGTTTGTCTAGTTGCTGTGAGCAGGGGCTTCTCTCTAGTTGCGGTGTGTGGGCTTCTCATTACAGTGGTTTTTCTTGTTACAGAGCATGGGCTCTAGGGCATGCGGGCTGCAACTGTTGTGGCTCGTGGACTTAGGTGCCCTGAAGCATGTGGGATCTCCCTGGACCAGGGACTGAACTGGTGTCCCCTGGCATTGGCATGCAGATTCTTAGCCACTGGACCACCAAGAAAGTCGCAATTCATTGGTTTTCTTAGATAAATGCTAAGAAGAAAATTAAAATGCTTGGAGTTCATATCAGAGTGTCCTAAGCTAGCCTGACAGGTTAGGGAATGTTTCTCCAGAGACTCTTCAGTCTTAGAGCAGAGCAATGAGCAGAGGGTGCTAAGCTCATAGTGGGGGAAAAAGACTTCTGGGCAGAAGAAAGGGCATGCAAGGTTCCTGAGGCAGAGAGACATAGGAGGCTGCAGAAATAGAGAGACTGTAGACCTGTAGGTCTCTAAAGGTCAAGGTGTAGATTTTACATTTTATCTTAAGAGCTCTAAGAAGAAAGCTCTAGAAGAGTTTTAAGCAGGGTGGTAAAATGGTCAGATTAACCTTTTAAAAAGGATGTTTTTCTTTCTTTTTTCTATTTATGGCTGTGCCATTTGGGATCTAGTTCCCCGCCCAGGGATCAAACCCATGCCCCCCTGCACTGGGAGCATGCAGTCTCAACCATTGAACCACCAGGAAAGTCCCTAGAAAATAACACTCTTACTTTTCCATTAATTTAAATATAGTGAGTTTTCATAAGAATTGCAATGGGGACTTACCATTAAAATTGGTAATTGAAATTACCAAATTTTACATATGAACAAAAAGTTTGGGGCTGTTCTCATATAGCAAGTGTTACTGTGATGCCTTTGCCTAGAAGAACATGGCACTGGGACAGTCACATCTCCAAAGAGGTCAGTATGTTCTATCTCTGGGCCCTTCCTTCAGCCATGCCACCCTCTAAGGAAGATCTTAAGGAAAGCAGCTGTGTGAGATGTGTGACTAAGCTGTACCCATTCCTCCCTCTTCTGCACTAACACAATCACACTGTAAGTCAAATCAGCCATGCTCTCGGCTAAAACTCACTTTTCAAGCCTACTGAGAGTGACCATGTGATCCTGTTCTGTCCAAAGAGAAGATAGCAGAGATCTGCTGATTTTCCAGGTAGAAGGAGACCACCTGGCTAGTATGGCCCTTTTCACTTCATCCTTCATTAAAAATGAGTCCCAGAGGTGCTGCAGCTACTTTGCCACCATGAGGCAACAAGCACATGGAAGAAATCCAAATTTGGTAAGTTTGGTGGAGCAGAAAGGAAAACCTGAGTCTGGGATGTCTTGGCTTGCACAGCCCACGTTTGGTCACCTGGTTCTGTGAGAAAAATAAAGCTCTATATGTCGAAGCCGCTAGGAGTCTGGTTTTTTGATTCTTACAATTGAAAATAATTGAGCTTTCCAATTGGACACGGATGGTCCACAGAATCAGATCAAACGGCATAGCACAGTATTCTCCCTGCTGTGACTGTTCCCATCTTTGGACATTTAGATATTTCAAATGAAAAAGGCTTTTCTTTTTCTTTCTGACATCTCATCACCCTTCTCACCGGGAGCTGTAACAGGATAAGTTGCTCTGCTTTGGATCCTTTGTTTCTTAAAAGGGGAAGGGCAGGCAGCAAGGCTTCGGTGGAAAATGCTGATATACTACACCACATCAGAATGTGCTGTTCTCATTTATTTTTTAATACAAACCCGTCTTTGCATGTGGGCACTGGCAAAGAGTTGATGGTTACGAAATATTGGGCGACAGTGGTAATATAGGAGGTAAGTGACACACAGCAAAGGAATCTTGTCTTCAAATTACATAGAACGCAAACCCATTGTGGTTCATGACATAGTTCCCACATTTTTTCCATATTTATCCAACAAGGCCCCAGTCAAATAGATGGTGTGTTCCGTTTGTTAGGTGAATATGTAAAAATACTGGACGAGTTTTGTAAAGCAGCATGTAAAATCATGGGAAGCTACAGCTGCTACTGCTGTCTGCTGATCGCTTCCTGTGGCACCATCGAGCTCTGGTGAGAACCAATAAAAATGGTGTGTACAGCATTCAGGGATGAAGTTCAGGAAGTGGTTGTCACAAATGATGGATGCGACAGTTACCGTATTTAGCACCAAAGCAATTCATTTATCTTTACAGACATACAGGAGCAGAAAGGGTGAATTCAAAGGTAGTCTTCTGGGCAGCAAGGATGTTGCCACTCTAGACGCACACTGTCAAGAAACCTATATGCCTACAATGTAAAGAGCTTTTTTAAGATTATAAGCTGTCTTCCAAGCAAAGCAGTCTCTACTAAAAATAGCTCTATTTGATCAGACAGCGTAGGAAGAGTGCTACTGGTTGGTCTTTTGGGGGCAAAGATAGAATTAAAACGCAGTATAACCTCTCATAGCCACAAAAGGACCCCCCATGCTGGGCTGTCTGGCAAAGGAGAGATGTTTTAAAGGAACACATGCATTACTGGGGCAGCCAACTGAAAGTACAAAATACTCAAATAAACCTAAAAGGAAGTCTCCTTGGCTTATAATGAGGGTGAAATCCCCCTAAAGGGATCTGGCTGAAACTCCAAATTAAGAGACTGAAACTGAAATCCCGATGACCTTGAAGATGCAGCTGAAGACTTGAATGTATGTTCATTTTCAGGCACTAAATTTCTGTAACATCTGGAGCATGATTAAGGCCTAAAAAGATTGAAGAACTTCTAATGACACTAGTAGCCATTGGTTACAGAGAAGAATGGTCCTGCTGCCAGAAAAACAAATGACCAGGCACTTAAAGCCTCTATCAGGGTGGAAAAAGGCATTTTGCCAACTTTAGTCGTGTCTTGGAAACTGTGTGGTCAGTTTTCTGAACTACATTTGAACTTCAGAAGCCCACAGTTGCTTCCCTGGGTGCAACAGGCTTCCTGGTATTTCAAGGAAACTTAAAAATCTTTGGAAAGTCTAAAAAGTTTGAAGATCCCAGTTTGGAAAAGGGAAAATACTGTAAATATACATACAAAAAAACATATTAGGAAAAAATTTTAAGTTAATAGTAGTTATATGGGGTTACTACTTTTTAATGCCTCTCATATTTTCTGAATTTCCTAATATAAACATATATTATTGTATAACCAGAGAAGTTTACAAACCGTTAAAGGAGAAAAATGACTCCTTGTAAAACCTTCTACAGAGGAGAAAGATGAGTTTGTTCTACCTTAGCCACTAATTAGCTATGTTACCTTGATATTGGAGGTAAAACTTGTAAGACTGAGATGTATATGCAGCACTACAGTACTTGGAGGCATATAGTGGCAGTTTGCATCATTATTCCTGCTCAAACCATATTCAGTGTTCAAAACTATATTCAGATAGCACCAGGTATAAAATTCTACTTTGATGGGAAATTTACCTGGACTTCACAGTGAAAGAACATTGTCCTAAAAACAGGGTGAAAGGATACAGTACTCCTTGTGTAGCTCCAAAGCCTGGAATTCCATGGCAAGGAGAGAGATCACTGGAGGCAGATGTGACCGGAGGGTGCCAGTTTTGGGGACCAGAATCTGGCTGCCTTTCACCTCTCGCTGGCTTCCAGACAGATGAGAACCACGAGGCTCTCGTGACCATTTGTCAGGGATCCCCGTGCCTGGGGTCAGGTGCAGTGACGTGGGACACAGCAACTGCCGTTGCTGCAGCTGTTGGCCATCAGCCCTGGCAGGGCTATTTCAGGTTTTGACAAGCGTTCCGTGCCCCACTAGCATAGCTTCCAGAAATGCTTTGAACTATTCAAGGACCAAAAGGCCATGACGGCCTCCATTCCTAGGAGGCCAGCCTGCGGCTAACCCAGCCACAGTGAGGTAGGGTTTCTCTCCCGGCTGGGGAGAGGCTGTCTATGCCCCTAGGCCACAGCTTTTGGGGAAGAGAAACTTAAAACATCCCCTCCTCCAACTCTAAGCCTTCAGAGATTTTCTGCTCAAATTTTCCCATCATATCAGCTAAGTATGTCTAGTATATACTCTTCCCTTGCATTGCAGGTAATGAGACAGTATCTCCAAAGCTAAGTAATAGTCATACTGATGGATTGCCCCTTATGGAGTGCTAAGCAGCTTCCATATCACTGCATTTGTTTCTCATGACAAACTTGTGAGGTCAGTACAGTTATTGTTACTCTGATCACTGGCCCCAAATTACTGTCAGCCCACAGTCACCTTGTAAAGCATATATGCCTGGAAGCATCCTCAGTTTATTTTCTCTTCTAAAATTTCTCAAATGATTACCAGTTTAAAATGTGCACAGTGGGGACTTCCCCGGTGGTTCAGTGGTTAAGGATCCACCTTGCAATGCAGGGGATACAGGTTTGATCCCTGGTTGGGAAACTAAGAGCCCACATGCTGGAGAGCAACTATGCCCAAGCCGCCAACTAGAGAGTCTGTGTGCTGCACTAGAGAGTCCACAGGATGCAACAAAGACTTAACACAGTCAAATAAATAAATATTTTCTAAAATAAAATATGCACAATTGGGTCTTTATGGATTCCAAAGAACAATCTTTGTTAGGTTCTTCTTTTTCTCAACAATCCTGGCCTGCTGAGCCCGAGTACTTTTCCCAATAATCCTGCATCCAGGGTTCAAATATGAGTTCTTTATATCATGTCCCTCAAGACTGAATCTCTAAGTTGTTGGCCTCAATTCTCTTCTAAAAGCTGTAATACCCTTTTTTTATGGCCCAGGGAACAAATGTACTTCCATAATGACCAAAAGATAGGATGGGAGAGAGAACCAGCCAGAACCATATGCGCTGAATTTTTTAGTGTAAGAAGAAGCCTGAGGCACCATTATTCATTTATCATGCAGGCGTCCACCGAGCAACAGCTGACANGGCCCAGGGAACAAATGTACTTCCATAATGACCAAAAGATAGGATGGGAGAGAGAACCAGCCAGAACCATATGCGCTGAATTTTTTAGTGTAAGAAGAAGCCTGAGGCACCATTATTCATTTATCATGCAGGCATCCACCGAGCAACAGCTGACAAATGCAAAACGATGCTCTGCCTGTTCCCAGACCGTCGGGACACTCAATGCAGACTGTCCACGGCAGCCCTTCCTCTGTTCTTCCTTCTACCCCCACCCCCAAAGGCTGCTCTTGGCAAACATATGGGAGCCATTGGGGCTTACTCCTTCCCTTCCGATGTCCAAGTCACGTTGACAACCGGGGATTTACAACTGCCCAAAATGGAGTGTTTGCTTTCTTTTGGGTTATTCCCAGTTTGGGGCCTGTTAAAAGTTTTGTAACTACATAAATATTTATCCATAGCTTTTGGTTACTATATAAACATAACAAACATGACACCGGACCCAAACACTGTAAGTCACATCAAAAAGTCTTCCAATTAAGAAGTAGGGGAATGAATAAAGGACTTCGGAACTGATTGTTTTTATCATGAAATATTCTTACTGCTATTTTTACGCCGGGCTTTTTAAAGTACCAAAATGTTTTCATCTTCGACTCTATAAATGTTCGGACCTCACTTATTGTCCGTCAGCCAACGTGCTGAAACATGCCCCTGGATCACAGAGACCTGTGGGAGAAAGCTCATGGTGCAATACAAAGTTTCACCTTTATTTTATTGTATTATCCAAAAGTTTCTAACAAACCTAACAAGAAAGCTTTGTTAGAAGCTTTTGGCCAACCCAATGTTTTATTTTGTGCTGTGAGGCTTGTGGGATGTTAGTCCGCTGACCGGAGATTGAACCCATGCCCTCAGCAGTGAAAACTCAGAGTCCTAACCACTGGATCACCAGGGGATTCCCAAGCCCCCACCTTTTTAAACAAACTTGCTAACGATAGAAAGCTGAGGATGAGAAATGCTACTCTGAGTTTTGCCACCTGTGAAGGCAAGAGGCATGACTTTGTGTTCAAGTGTCACCAGTTTACATTTGTTAGTGGGTTCTGGCTGACACAACAGATACCAGGTAGAAAGAGCTGAAACGTTTAATTTCCCAGACAGTAATTATTCAGGGAAGGCACTAAAGTACTCAGACCTAGGAAGGGACACCGTTGCTCACGAAAAATGTGTGTGGGGGGGAAGATATTATCGTGAATTCTTTTCTTAATCCTTTGTTTGCCATGAAGTTAACCCTCTCCATAGGGGTGAAGCTTGTATTTTATGCTTTTCAGAGTCGTGGTCTTGGGAGGGGGTCTTTGGCAGGGCTCCCAACTCTTCTGTGGGAAGCAGTTGGTCTCTGGAGAGGGTAATCTGAAGGTTAGAGCCTGCTTCCTCTGTCCTGGCTTGAATCCATCTCCTCCATCTTTCTTGGGCTCCCTGTCACCACATCCTGTGGACAAAGCAAGGCAGGAAGCTTTTTACTGCTTTGCAGATGATCAGACTGGAACCAGTTTTTCTGTATTTGATGGTGTATCATCAAAGGGAGCAAACTCTGCAGCTTTAGCTCAAGGTGAAATGGAGCAGGTTTGTTGGCTTCATAAATTCTGGCACAATTTTATGTATTGTCCCAAGAAGGAGATAACAGAGCAAGCCCTGGAAATTTTGTAGAGCACTGCTCTGGTAAAGCTTATAATGGCTCTGCTGGGTCTTCGTTTCTTTAAGGGACTGAGCCAGTGGGCAATTGGTGTTCTCGGAATGTGATTATCCCCATTCTGTACATAAGTAAATGTTGACAGCAAATGGTTTAACGACTTGCTCCGAATTTCATAGCATGCCAAGAATATAGTTAGAGAAAAAAAAGAGTTGGAATTTCTGATTTTCAAACCCTTGCTTTAGCCAGGAGACTCAGCTCTAAATAGACACACTTTAAATGCACAGCAGCAAAATCTGAGAGAAATAATGTTGCAGAATCTAGTATCCTTTAGAACCTTTGGCTGGAAGTTATCAAAGCTCACTAACATTTTCAGTCCCTTCCCTCTGCATGGACCTCCTAGTTCCTAGGAGGTGATGAATCGCCTTTTCCCATCTGTGGACCTGCCAGGCAGAGAGGTTAAGCAACCTAGCTAAGGACAGATCTTTAGAGGTAGAACCATCCCGGATTCATCTCTTGACTCTAGATTAGAACTTTCCCAGTGATGCCAGAAATTGACCCAATGAGTTCAAAGAGACTATTGCACATCTGTGATAACTCCGTACTGCATTGTGTAACTTGGTTCAGCTGGAGAGGTTTCCCAGAATCCCCTTCTCTGTATGATTCTGGGTTAGAGTTGACCCAAAGAGAAATGGGGGAAAGATTTGGAAGGTGGAAGTAAAGCGATAGCCATTACTTTGTGAAGGTCATTGTGGTTTCATGTGGCAACACACAGATGCAAAAGTGCTGTTGGGCTCCAGTTTGTCTTTGATCTTTTCCATTCCACATCCAGCAAATCTCTCTTTCTTCCTTTCTTTCCTTCTTTCTTTCACCATTTTATTGAGGTATGATTAACATACAAAAATCTGTACATATTTAATGTATACAACTTGATGAGTGTAGGAGTAAGTATATAACTGTGAAACCATCCCAGTAAGTGATGTCATAAACACATCCATCCCCTCCAAAAGTTTCCTCCCACCCTCTTTATTAGTAGTAGTAGCAGTGTTGCTGTCTTGTGTGATATTTGTACCTTTTGACTAATGTCTGCCACCAGCCCCTGGCAACTACCATTGGGCTCGCTCTAGTAATTCTTGTGACGGTTGGTCCAGTGGTCCCAGGCCCACCACCAGATTCAAAGGCAATAGTTTTCCATGGACTTCTCTACCAACTTTGCTTTCACAGTCCCACCCCAGCAACTGGATGTGCCTGGCTATTCTTGGCAGACTCTGACTATTCCATTCACACCAGGGCTTCAAGAGAACTGGTTAGTCACCAGTCCTCCAGCTCCTAGTTAGGCATCTCTACTTGCCCAGCTTCTCCCACAATTGCCTAATACATCCTGTGATACTCATAGTGGTTCTGCTCTCCCCAGTGAACTCTGGCTGATGGAAGGTCAACATGGTGCAACACAGGAGCTGCAGAGGAATATGAGGGAGTCCCTGACTTCAAGGGACTTCCGGCTCACTGGGAAGGTAGGACATTTTCACATAGTCAGCTAGCTGGGGACTCGTGGCAGCTCACGAATTAAGTGACAAGTTCATGATGTTGCTTGAAGTCTTTGCAGCCAGAGATGTCCAGTGTCTTTTAACGCTAGGCACAAGGAGCTGACTGGGAATGGCCACAGTCAGCAGTCTTAATGACCGGTGGCCACATTTAGTCCAAGAGAATACAGACCTTTTTCTCTTTTCCTTTCAGGCTCTAGGCTCCTGATCAACATAAAAATGGAAAGAAAGTTACTTACATACTGGGTTAAAGTGTTGAGTACAGCTGAACATGAATGCTGACATTGAAGATTTCCCATCCAACCAACAGGAATTCCCCTGGCCTGCCGCAGTTGGGTAACTTGAGTTCTGGAATTCCAGCCTCGGTTAACCCCAATCCACAAATTTGCTGGAGTTATGAAACTTAGTGAGAGTACTGTTTTTCTATTATTCATTCCCAATATGTTCTGTCCTGAACCAACACCACTAAATTTATTTCCCCCAGGTTTTTAACCCTCTGCATGTTGATCCCCTTTTGGTATCAACCAAAAGAAAGAGATCAAAGCATGCGTTCCTGGTTTTTACACAAAATGAATTTTACTTCTAACTTGGCTGGACACTTCCCCATCCACTCAGTTTATTGTCCTTTCTGTTGTTGTTGGACCTCAGTTTCCTTCTGTTAAAAGCAATTACTGGTGGCTCCATGGGGAGGTATGAGCATCAATGCTGGGCTAGAAACCCTGGTAAGATCCCTGGATAAAAGGTGATAGGGAACACAGGAGCAATCTGGATGAACAACCCCTGGAAAAGTCCAGTCCTCAGCCCAAAGCAATACCACAAGCTTCCAGAAACTGCTTGTGAGCTGAGGTTTTATTTTGCAAATGTGTATCTACATGCCCGTGTGTCAGCAGTGTCGACTCTAGAGACCTAAGAATACAGTAAATGATATTGTAGGTAGCTCTGGAAAATGAGGATTTATTTTTAGTTCTGATCCTTGTCTGTTAAATGATCTGATATAAAAACAAAGAGGAAAAAGAGAGAAGAGACTGAAATCTAGGAGGCAACGAAAAGATGTGGAATTTCTGCTGGATCTTAAAAAATATCAGTGTGAAACTCAACTACAGTTTTCCCATTTCTTTTCAATCAGAAAGGTGTTGACAGGAAACATGGATGAAGAGTGGAGGATGTGACTTCTTAGGAGACTTTGGTCCTTTCCCTGCAGTCATTCATTTTGAGACCCTGGCTCTAGGTGCCTATGGTGGAGGTGGTGGTCTTTTTCAGATACGGAGCCTTTAGCTTGTCACTCATTTAATCCCTGAATATTATAAGATTGTACTTCCAAGCAATCTGTCCTGTTTGCCTTGATGTTTTATGGGCTGTCGTCCAAAGGGCTCCTGCCTAGTCTGTTTCTTTGCTCTGCTGAAATGGAGCAAAAAGAGAAAAGAGGCCAAAGAGTAGGATCGCATCTGCTGGGTAAAGAGAGGGAAGTCGTAGAGATGCAGAAGGATGGAGAAGGTGGACTCTCAGATAAGGACAGGGTTCGAGCCAAGAGACTTGAGAAGGAAAGCAGGAATCTGATTAGCAGCACAAGAACAGGCAAAAAGCCAAGATCAAGAGACATAGCTCTTCATTTCTACTGTAAAACGTGGTCAAACATTTTGTCATGGTGCATGGACAGTCTTATACTTTAGGGATATCTGAATTCTAGTCCCGGCTTTGCCACCAAATCACTGTGTAACCTTGAAGAAGACACTTGCGCTCAGTTTTCTTCTCTATAAGCCACTGAGGTTGAATTAGAATGGCGTCTCCAGGGAATTCTCTGCAGTCCATTGTTTAGGACTCAACACTTCCACTGCCAGGGGCACGTGTTTGATCTCTGGTTGAGGAACTAAGATCCTGCATGCTGCAAGGTGCAGTGAAACAAAAAGATGGGGTCCCCAAAGCAGAGACCCCCAGAAGGGTAAAGACAGAGCCAAGGCTTGTGTGAGGACCTAAGATGGTTGTTTCCAGCAAGCCAAGCCCTCCCTCTGTCCTTCCAACACCCAGAGCTGTCGGCTGCAAATCCTGGAGAGGAGGGGTGCTCTCTCCAAGGCAGTCTGCCTTCTCAGTCTCTATGTAAAATGTGTTCCCAACTCCCTGTGATCTCAGGACCTCAGAAATCCAAAAGTAACTTCCCTCTCTGAAGGGATGCAAATCCTAGAACTGGTTTCAACGATTCTTACTCTTCCCTCAACTCCAAAGCTCTTAGATGGAGATTCTATTACAGAATAAGGTTGCAGACCACTTACACAGCAGTTAACTACAGACCCTTATCACAGTCTGGAGGCAAGCTGTCCCACCTGTTGGGACACTGAGCTTCACCCAGGCCTAGGTCCTGGGCCCTTTCTATATGCTGCTCTATCTTCCCCCGGAGTTGTCCTTGTCTGCACGTGGGATTCAGGGTCACCATCACATTTGTGCTCAGCTGGTGGGAGAGGGGAAGAGTGAAAGAAAACTCCTGGATAAGCAGTTTCCTTTTAAACAAGTGATGCAAGAATTACACACATCACTGGTGCTCACAGTCCACTGAGAGAGCAGGGCCACGGAGCCATTTTGCACCATGGGGAGCTGGGAAATGAAACCCTTGGCTGGGTGAGGGTGTGTGGATTGAAATTCCATTACCAGAGGAGAAGAGAAACACAGATTTGGGAAGACAAAGTCAGTCTGATGCAATAAGAAACCAGAAGACCACACTAGCCGGTGAAGGGGGTAGTTACGGATGCTTGACCAGCCATCAGAAATGTGACGGGAAGGGAAAAGAAAAAAAGATGTTATCCTTAGGAACTGTGGGCCCATTTGAAGGAAAATACACTGTCAGCAAATACTAGCCTGCCCTTCCTCTTTGGCTACAACCCACTATTTAAGCTTTGCTTCAACATTAACTGCTGCAGTGGTTTCCAAACTTCTAGAAAAGAAGTTGCATTTATAAATGCATTCTTAAATGGGATTCTAATTATAAATAAGAAAACAAAAAGACTGCTCTGGCTGAAACAAAGGAGAGGGCCCAGAATTCTGGCCACCTGGTCTGGCTGTCTTTGCACATTAGAGGCCGACACATTAGAGGGGTTTGATGTCCACTTGAAGGTTTTCCCCCAGAACAATGAGGCTCCAAGAAACCTAATCTGAGGATCCCTGATCTGTGAGAAGCAGGTCAAAGCTACTATCAAGGGTAACGTCATCAAAGCCAAACTAGGACCGCTCTGAACCTTGTAACAATGAAGTCATGCTCCAGATCCTAAAAGTGAGAAATCTGAACTTCACTCATTCCCTAAGTAAGGCCATTCCATAAACCCTATTCTGTGATAAAATGACTCATTTCATTTATTATTACAGAGCTTTGTGCATTTTAAAATTTTTATAATATTCAGGTGGCTATATTCATGATTGATTTAGTCAATGACACAAACCCCAACTATGACCTGGTTACTGTGGGGAAGTTTCATCCACTAGATGAAGTGGTTTCATGGACTATACTGCTACAAAAACCCTCACAGGACAAGGCCCACCTTGACTAAGAGGCAGGAGGAGATTCAGGCAAAGGACATGAGCTCCCTGGTCAGAGCATCATAATTACCAGTACCCAGTGGCCAGCAATTCTCTTACCTCTTGTGATGAATATCAAGGAAGAGAGGGATGTGTGAAAGAGAAGATCCAGAATTTCAACTCAGAATTACATTATGAAAATGTAAAAGTGTTAGTTGCTCAGTCATGTCTGACTCTTTGTGACCCCATGGACTGTAGCCCACCAGGCTCCTCTGTCCATGGAATTCTCCAGACAATACTGGAGAGGGTTGCCATTTCCTTCTCCGGGGGATCTTCCTGACCCAGGGAACGAACACGGGGTCTCTTGCATTGCCAGCAGATTCTTTACCATCTGAGCCACCAGGACTACATTATGGATGACCTCAAAAGAAGCTTCCAGAATGTACAGGAGCCCCAGATCCCAATGCCAGATCGGCAGAAATGCAAGCCATCCAGTTAGAGTAGAAGAGAAACACAGCAGGGAAGGGGGAGATGGACTGGCATTCCTCCAGCAGTGTCAGTGAGGATTGACACTCGCATCCCGAATGTCTGCAAGGCTATTTCACATTGAAGAAAGCAGGGAAGAGGTCCTGAACCTAGCTAAGAGAGCAGAGTATTCCTAACGCAGGTTTACACTTGACAAGGGCAAACAGGAGGTCTCAGTAGTAAACCAAAAATAAGGTACCAATTTTCTTCTTACACCTCCTTCATACCAGATAAAGTTTCTTGAATCTCAATCCATTCTTAAAGAAATAATCTTCCCATTTAAGCTCTGCATTAAATGAACAAAACATCATAGAGTATGTTGCAAATTGTTCAATAAGCACCTTGTAAAAAACCCACCGGAAATATGGGCAAAAGACATGAACAGGCAGTTCACTGAGACTGTGAAAATGTAATCAAAAAGGAGTCCAAGCTAATTATTCCTCAGGGTATTGCAAGTGCAGACCACACTAAGATACCTTTTTATACACACCAGATTAGCAAGAATGAAGAATTGTAATAACACTGAGCGTGGGAGAGAAGAGGTAAAGCTGCAGGAATTCTTTCACATTCCTAGTGGGAGTGTAAACTGCTATAATCACTTTGGAAAACCATTTGGCATTTCCTTGTAAAGTTAAACATTCATATAACTAGGACTTAGTAGTTTCACTCCTGAGTACATATTCTAGATCAAGTTTGTCCCAAAGTTGCACCTTTCCTGGGTCATGAACTTATTTTAGTGGCATACAACTGACATTTTTAATAAACAAAATAGAATACAGCGACTTCTCTGATGGTTCAGTGGCTAAGACTTTGCGATCCCAATGCAGGGGACCTGGGTTCGACCCCTGCTCAGGGAACTAGATCCCACATGTTGTAACTAAGAGTTCACATGCTGTAACAAAAACCAAAGATCCTAAATATAGCAGCTAAGACCCAGCACAGCCAAATAAATATTTTTTAAAGCATACAACTGAGTAGAAAAACTCAGAGGACATTGTAGTAAGGAGGAGTTTTGTTTCATAAATTGTTTCATGTATGTGTGTATGCCCATGTGTGTGCGAGTTGTGGTATAATTTTCACCGTTGCTAAATGAGTCCCCTGTGGAGGAGCAGAATGTTTATTCCTGGGATCAGCCTTTGAATGTTAAAGCAGAAACGGTTTCCAGAATAAATTCACCCAAGTTAGTACCAGGCCACATTCCCTGATTTTCTTGACTAAAATAAATTATTTTCTTCAAACTGTATTTTTGCACAAGCCCCTTTTACCAGGGGACAGCCTGTGCCATCTGGACCAGGCTCTTCAGTGGACACAATTCATTAGCTGCCCTCACTCTCAAAATGCAATTGAAATGGATGCATCCTTTAAACTGAATACAAACAATGGCTTCTCCACACTCATTTGACTCAATAATTCATGTAGTACTCATGATTACTTACTGAGAATAAAGTAAAATTAGCCACATAGCAGCCCAGGAAATGTATCTGCCCTAAGGTATTAAGTGTCTGTGTGTACTCAGTTGTGCCCAACTCTCTGCGACCCGGTGGACTGTAGCCTGCCAGGCTCCCCTGTCCATGGGATTCTCTAGGCAAGAGTACTGGCGTGGGTTGCCATTTTCCCCTCCAGGGGAGCTTCCCGACCCAGGGATTGAACCTATGTCTCTTGCATTTCCTCCTTTGGCAGGTGGATTCTTTACCGCTAGTGCCACCTAGAAGGCCCATTAAGTGTCTCTATACAATGGCAAATTTTACTGTCTTAAAAACCATTCTTAGTCCCAAGGACTACTGGAACAAAAGCATCAATTATGAACTGTTGGGCTTGCAAAGGTGGAACAAATTTTCTTATCTTTGTGCTATAGGTTGAATTGTTTCCCCTCAGAATGTATGTGCTAAGCCCTACTGCCTCACAAATGTGACCTTATTTGGAAACAGAGTCACTGTAGACATAATTTGTTAAAAGTCATACTGGAGTTGGTAGGATCTTTGTTCAGTATGACTTTGTTCAATATAAAGTTTCCTTTTATAAAGGGAAATTTTGGACACAGGCATGTACACAGGCAGAATACCATGTGAACACGAAGGCATGAATCGGAGTGATGCAGAAATACTAAAAATTCCAGAAAACCACCAGAAGCTAAGCAAGAGTCATGGAATAGATCCCCCCTCACAGACCTCAAAAGGACTCAACCCTGCTGACATCTTGATTTTTGGATTTCAAGTCTCCAGAACGACGATGATTTCTGTCATTCTAAACCACCAAGTAGTGGTACTGTTACCAGTCTTAGCAAACTAATACATGTTAGATCATCAAGATTTAGGCAAATGCTTTATATCCTATTTAAATACTTAATATTACAATTATGATTCTAGTTTTACAATTCCTTGATGGCTCAGTTGGTAAAGAGACTGCCTGCAATGCAGGAGACCCAGTGTTGATCCGTGGGTTGGGAAGATCCCCTGGAGGAGGAAATGGCAACTCACTCCAGTATTCTTGTCTGTGAAATCCCATGGAAGAGGAACCTGGGCTACAGACCACCAGGTCACAAGTGGGACATGACTGAATGACTAAACCACTGAGGGTTTACAGTCAACATGTGATATCCGGAAACTTGGAATTGAGATTCCACTTTGCATATTAATGGGCTGTTTAACCTCAAATATATCACTTACCCTCTTTGGGCTTGCATTTTCATGTGTGACATAGCCATGACAACAACATTTACCCTACTTTCAATGGCACCCCACTCCAGTACTCTTGCCTGGAGGAGCCTGGTAGGCTGCAGTCCATGGGGTCGCGAAGAGTCGGACACGACTGAGCGACTTCACTTTCACTTTTCACTTTCATGCATTGGAGAAGGAAATGGCAACCCACTCCAGTGTTCTTGCCTGGGGAATCCCAGGAACGGGTAGCCTGGTGGGCTGCCATCTATGGGGTCGCACCGAGTCGGACATGACTGAAGTGACTGAGCAGAGCAGCATCTCTAACAGTGGCAAATGGGCCCAATGAGATAATACATGGGAAAGTGAAAGTGAAAGTTGCTAAGTTGTGTCCGACTCTTCACGACCCCATAGACTATATGTACAGTCCATGGAATTCTCCAGGCCAGAATACTGGAGTAGGTAGCCTTTCTCTTCTCCAGGGGATCATCCCAACCCAAGGATTGAACCCAGGTCTTGAACCCAGGTCTCCTGCACTGCAGATGAATTCTTTACCAGCTGAGCCACCAGGAAAGCTCATACATGGGAAAATGTTTGGTAAATTGTAAAGCATTAGATAACTATGCAAAACATTGTATTTCTCATTAAAATGACAATAGTGATTATCGACTAACCTTGTAATGTAGATTGTATGTTAGTATGTCCAGAGCTGGATCTCCACATAACACCAGCACAACCTGTTGATAAGACAAAGTTGAGCTGATTACTCACTGTTGAAAGGGAAGACACCACTGCAGAGTTTCAGTAGGGATTAGAGGGGAAAAGGCAAGGTTGAAATTTATTGAGAACTTGAAATTTGGTCTAAGGCCAGTCTTTCACTATAGAGGCTTGAGGATGATTAACAAAGACTGGCATATAATGGTGGACACAGCAAGGCAAGGATTTTGA
Organism: Neotragus pygmaeus; assembly: GCA_006410875.1. Classification (NCBI taxonomy): domain Eukaryota; kingdom Metazoa; phylum Chordata; class Mammalia; order Artiodactyla; family Bovidae; genus Neotragus; species Neotragus pygmaeus. The sequence continues at coordinate 195,400 of SJYV01013093.1, read as the reverse complement.
CACTGGATGTCAAAGAGTCTTTGAGCATGAACAGTTGATGTTTTCTACTGAAAGAGCTGGAAGTTCCTCTATTGAACAATAAGGCTATTTGCCTGTGAAAGTGTCTCCTGGAATAATAAATTATGTAAATAGTAAATTATTCAATTATGATAAACACAATTGAATAACAAAATCATACTAAGGCAGATGGGTAGGTGGTTTTGGTTCTTGTGTCCAGACTGGATGGGAATGGAGAGAGATGTGCTCAGCTCTCAAACATGAAATGTGAGTAAAGTGCTGGACTTCGTGGCTGGTGTCCTCTCATTCCCTCTCCTTCGGGCAGGCTCATGCTGCTCTTCTCCATCTGTGTTCTTTCTCCCAAGGTCAGTTCCTCATTCAAACTGGCTCTCTGCCAGCACTGTCCCTCACTGTCATCCAAAAACGAATTTCTTCCTACCCTAAAACTCATTGCTAATTTTCAATTTGGTTAATCCGTGTAATGTTACGGATTTCTCATTGCTCTAAGTCCCCCTGCACAGAGTTGCCTAATTTTAAGGAGAATTCAACCCACAGGAACAAGGCAGTGGAAACAATTCCAGAGGAAAAAATTGTCTTCTGAAGAGGTGATTAGATATTCTCCTTCCACCACCTCCATGCCTATTTCCACCATGGTCTCAAACAGAGGACAGATGGTCACTTGGCCCACTAGCTTTTGCTGCTTCTGTTGAGATGATCAGATAAAGTCTCTATCAGCATCAGCTGCTTTCAGTGTGCTAGAGATTTTTTTACATTCAAAGTAGACATAGAGCCAGCAGTTTACAATTCAGATTGTTGTTGTTGATGTTGTTGTTTAGTCGCTAAGAGGTGTCCAACTCTTTTGTGACTTTGTGGACTATACATCACCAGCCTTCTCTGTCCATGGGATTCTCCAGGCAAGAATACTGGAGTGAAAAAAAAGAATACTGGAGTGGGTTGCCATTTCCGTCTCCAGGGGATCTTCCCGACCCAGGGATCAAACCCGTGTCTCCTGCATTGCCAGGCAGATTCTTTATTGCTGAGCCACAATTTGGAACTGGCTTCCTGGTCCTGGGTGGCCCAGGTTGAATTAATCTAGATCCATTTTCCTACCCCCTGCCTGTTCCCAGCCTTCCTCACCCCCAAAAGGCTAATTTCTTGTTTTCAAAAGCTATTTGGAAGAACTGGTAATTCTCTTCTGGTGCAATCACAAGGGAATGAATGGTTCATTGTTAAAGAAGTCATTCCCCTGAATAAGGCGATCTTTCCTTCAAACAAGTTTAGTGGTATTGGACCAAATGTTATAATTAAGCCAAGTATTTGTCTGCACTTCTTGCTATGCAGCCCAATGTATATAGACGTTTCAAGTAACTGAATTTAGGGTTCCATTATGTTATTTGCTATTAAGACAAATCAGTTTAGAGACAGGCATGTAGTAAAGCACAATAGCTATCTTATTTTAAAAGGTTCAAAGATATCTGAGATTTTTGAAAACTTAGACATTTTAGAGGGCATAGGAAAAGAAACTAGCAATTTCCTGAATTGCAAAGAGTATTTTATAGAGTTAAGTTACAAGACAATTATACTTTCACTAGATGCCCAAATTCTACTTATCCGCTTAGAATTTCTGTTGATTTGTGAGTGAGAAATAAAGATATAATTTACTGGCTAAGCCAGTCCTATAATGAATGGAACAAAACAGGATACGCTTGAGAAGTAATAAGCACTGTCATTGATTTCTAACACTCTGGTCAGGAAATTTGAACTGTTTGTGTGAGTTAGGTCTTTTGGGGAAAAAAAAAAAGTCACTAGGGTTTCCTCCTTTTCTGAAGAGATGGTGGTTGGTTGGTTTGTGGTAAAATATATATAAAATTTACCATCGAAACCATTTTTAAGTCATAGCTCAGTAGCATTAAATAATGCATACAATCATATTGTTGTACAACTATCACCCACAGCCATCTACTGAACTTTTTTATCATGCAAAATTGAAATTCCCTATGCATTAACAATAACCGCTCATTCCCTCCTTCCTCTAGCTCCAATAATCTCTATTCTACCTTCTATGCCTGCGAATTTGACTATTCTAGATACCTTTTATAAGTGGACTCGTACAATATTTGTCCTTCTGCAATTAGCTTATTACTTGGTACAATGCTTTCCAGTTTCACTCATGCTATATGTGTCCGAATATATGCGCATGAGTTAGAATTCCCTTCCTTTTAAAGGCTGAATAATATTTCACTGCATCTAGATGCTGTATTTTGCTTATCCATCTATCTGTCAATAGACACTTGGGTTGCTTCCACCTGAGTTGTTATTTTTCATATCTTATCATTTTCTGACAACTCCCATCTTTGGAGCACTGGAGAAAGTCAGACACATTTGGAGAGATGGCAGGTGATGGGCTTACCTGCCTCCTGAGAAACCTGTATGCAGTTAGAACTGAACACTGAATAACAGACTGGAGGTGAGGCAGGTGAGGAGAAAGATGAGGCAAGGTGGGCAGCCAAGGGCCTGTGCAGAGGGAGGTAGATGGCAAGGTGGCTTCCCCAGAGGCCAGGCAGACAGCAACATCATCTGCCAGAAAAGTTCTACCAGCAGTGGTTCTTCTTGGTTTCAGGTGTCCTTTGAGCCCTGTATTTAGAACCCCTGGTCAGGTACAGCCTCCAGTGTAATCAGGTAAGTGATTCTAGAATGACACTAACATTTCTAAATCAACATTCACTAAGGCTTAACAGGAAGACCCTTACCAGAACTAAGCAAGCCAGGAAGATCATTTTTGATCAGATGAGCATTTAGGAAGTCGTGTGTGCTCACACGCACTCAGTTATGTCAAACTCTTTGTAACCCCATAGACTGTAGCCTGCCAGGCTTCTCTGTCCATGGAATTTTCCAGGCAAGAATATTGGAGTGGTATACCATTACTTACATCAGGGGATCTTCCGTCAGGAATCCAACCTACGTCTNACTCAGTTATGTCAAACTCTTTGTAACCCCATAGACTGTAGCCTGCCAGGCTTCTCTGTCCATGGAATTTTCCAGGCAAGAATATTGGAGTGGTATACCATTACTTACATCAGGGGATCTTCCGTCAGGAATCCAACCTACGTCTCCTGCATTGGCAGGCAGATTCTTTACTGCTAACACCACCTCATAGGAAAAGGGAGCTCCAAATTCCCTACTAACTACAAACAGCAGTTTTAAAGCTGGGTTTTACAAACTTATGGTTGCCTGGTGGGGGTGGGGGGGCGAGGGGAGGGATATTTAGGAAGTTTGGAAAGTTCATGTACACACTGCTATATTCAAAATGGATAACCAACAAAGACCTACTTTATAACACATGGAACTCTGCTCAATGTTATGTGCCAGCCTGGATGGGAGGGGGTGCTGGGGAGAGAATGGATACATGTATGTATGTATGGCTNTATTTTCATTTTTATTCTTATTTTCACAATTTTTATTATACATCCAGGGGAAAAGAAGTTGTGGAAAAGTAAAATATGAAGGAAGATAAAGTAAAGGAGAGAGACATTGCACAGAATTTGTTCCATAACAACTCTACCATTGTCTATTCTTTTCCATGTTACTCCTTAAAGGAACGGTTGCCTGGGAAGGAGAACTTGGAAAGGAAACCAGACAGATTAAGACCTGCTTTATCTCTATCTTCAGGGGAAATTCCCTCCCTTCTTTTCAGGAATCTCTCTTTTCCTCCCTCCAGAAGTGTGGTTCTATGAGGGTTCTCAAGTGAGGCATGGACCTACGTTGGACCAAAGTCCTTCATCCCTGGCCAGTGTTTCGGTCAGGTATGCACACATGACCCAAGCAAGTCAATCAGAACTTATCTCTGTTCCTCCCACGTACAGTTTGTTGGGGTAGAACATGTCCATCCTTGATAGCCAAGTTTAAGAGGTGAGCCAAGAGCTCTGGCCGCTGTGTTACAGCTTTGTGAAGAAGCCAGTCTGAGAGAAAGAAGCCATTACTCAGAACTGGACACAAGACAGAGAAAGAGTCTTGACTGTTTGGCACGTTGGTCATCCCTGCCTTTCCTGAGATTTTATGACCTGAGAAATAATTCCCTCAGTTCAAGTTGGTTTTTGTCTATTATAATCTTTTTAAAAGGAGTGATTAACGTAGGCATGTAGGAGCTCTTGTCCTCCTTGGACTACAATGCAATCAATCTTTCTAGGGCAGCAGAGAGCGGCTGGGGCTCTAATGAAAGAAACATTCAAGGGTCCTCCAACAAGGGCATATATGTATTGATATATTCAGGACGGCTTCCAGAACTCTGCACTCCAGATATTTCTAAAGGGCCTCCCCTCTCTCTCACTCCCTTCCTGACCCAGATTAACACTTCTAATCAGACCTAAGCGTCTTGAGCTCTAAGTTCCCTTCTTAGAGCCTTCTCAGATCTCTTACGTACTCTAGCTTCACTAAAGTCATTTAACTGGACTGCTGCCTAGTGAGTCTGGAGGCCAAGATCCAAAATATTGCTATGAGACCTCCAGGAATCTCGGCTTCATTCCTTCTTCCCTCTTTGGAGAGAAATGGCCTTCTTGAACTCTTCTGAAGAATCATTTCAGTGTCTTTTTCAAGTTGGAGAGAAACATGGGTTTCATCCCAACATCTGCCTGGCTCCTTGGTCATGATATACTGAGAATGGTCCCTCACTGAGAACTCTGCCAAGGGTAACTGAGCAGGACCTGATTCCTAAGAGTTGGTGGGGAGGAGCTTCTTCCTCTTACTTAAGCTTTGCCACCAACCTGATGGCCTGAGAGGGGTGCTTTCCTCCATAGAAACTTGAACTTGAACATGGACAGATACTTTTCTTTTAAGACCTTGTGGACCCACCAAGAGCAATTTGGAGCATTCAAATAAGATTTTGCTAAAGATCTGTGGATAACAAAAGAAAAACAAGCAGAGGGAAACAAGAATCTAGACTACCTGGTTTGTAAGTTACGGTTCTTGCTCATGACCTCAAGTGCTCCTGTCTTATCTGCTTATAATTTTGTATCCTGTCTTTTTATTATCCTGTGCATTCTTTCCCATTTTGCAGGTTCTGTCTTCTTTTGGAGGAAGAACTTCCAAGTATCAATATAATAATCAACCAACTAGTGAGGACTTTTGATGCCTAAAGGTGCATAGACTCTGAAAAGTCTTCAGAGCATCTCTTAACAAGACAACCTGGGCAAAAGTGAACATCCTTCAACTAGAGCAACCATTTCCCTCACAGTGCAGCAGCCACCACTCTCCTCAAAGAATGCGGGAACTTCTTTTTTTGGGGGGGGCGAAACTTCTTGAAGAAGAAAATTGGTGTATCAGCTAACTTTGTTGTATAACAAACTATCTCTTGATGTTAGCCACCTTGAAACAATAAGCATTATTTTTTCATGATTTTGTGGGTTGACTGGCTAGTTATTTTGGTCTGGTAGCTACTTTGAATTGGATTTCTATCAGCTGCCCCCAGAAACCTAACCAAAAATATAGGTTTGACCTCTATAGGTTTGACCTTCTTTTGACCTCAAATAGAAGGTTAAAGGAGAAAAGCTCCTTTCCCTTGACAGATTTTTATAAAAATTTTAATTTTATATTAACATTTTATAGTAATTTAACAATGTTATATTCAGTTCAGTTCAGTTCAGTCGCTCAGTCGTGTCCGACTCTTTGCGACCCCATGAAATGCAGCACGCCAGGCCTCTCTGTCCATCACCAACTCCTGGAATTCACTCAGATTCACGTCCATCGAGTCAGTGATGCCATCCAGCCATCTCATCCTCTGTCATCCCCTTCTCCTCCTGCCCCCAATCCCTCCCAGCATCAGAGTCTTTTCCAATGAGTCAGCTCTTCGCATGAGGTGGCCAAAGTACTTGAGTTTCAGCTTGAGCATCATTCCTTCCAAAGAAATCCCAAGGCTGATCTCCTTCAGGATGGATTGGTTGGATCTCCTTGCAGTCCAAGGGACTCCTAAGAGTCGTTTTAGGTATACAGCAAAGTGATTCAGTTTTACATATACATGTACTGATTCTTTTCCCATTTAGGTTATTACAGAGTACTGAGGAAAGTTCCATGTGTTATACAGAAGGTCCTTGTAGGTCATCTATCTTTTAAGTATAGTTCTTTGATACGTTGATAGTAACAGTGGACATAATTACCTATGGTAGATGTAGCATCAGAGCCCCTTGTTACTCTGTTCCACTGAGTGTCCTCTCACTAGAAACCCCATCATTAGGAGAGGGTTATATGCCTTATAGTTTATGAACTGATGTCAAATGAGTAGGACTTAACTAAGATATCAAATTGCTGCATGTCAATAACTTTTACGCACTTTTGCTCATCACTTAGACTGCTTTAATTCTTCCTTCTCTACTTGTCTCATCCCAACCAGTTTTAGAACAGAGTTATTCTGGAAAGCATTCATTGAGTCAAACCTGACATAAACTATGAACTTAGCTCGTTACATCAACTTTCAAAATTAAACAGACTGTCCAGTGTTTAGGATACCAGAAGAACATGAAGAATCACAGACCAGCTTTCTTAGGAATTGTTTCTTAACTTAATTTGGGCATCATTCAGTAGGAAAGGCATGCCTAATCCGACTTAATATTAAACAGAGGTCTGAAGATATAAATAACTTAAATAAAGCAAATCAAGATCACCATCTCATTAGTAACAGGAGAGAAAATAAAATGAAAAGTAAGTAGGAAAAGACCAGACTGAACTTTTGAAGGGGAAATATTTGCAAGTGAGAGACACTGAATAAAATCAAGTACAATGAGATGCTCAATGAAGGCAACATTACAAACAACACATAAAACAGGAGCTATTTAAAGAAAAATTATTTATCAGATGCTTGACGATATAAAATGCCATCTGAGTTAGACAAGAAAGCCTGAACAGGAAGCTCAGATGGCAGAGTTCTATTCAAGTCCTTTTCCTAAAATATTGTAACCATACATATTGGAGAAGGCAATGGCACCCCACTCCAGTACTCTTGCCTGGAAAATCCCATGGACGGAGGAGCCTGGTAGGCTGCAGTCCATGGGGTTGCCAAGAGTCGGACACGACTGAGTGACTTCACTTTCACGCATTGGAGAAGGAAATGGCAACCCACTCTGGTGTCCTTGCCTGGAGAATCCCAGGGACAGGGGAGCCTGGTGGGCTGCTGTCTGTGGGGTTGCACAGAGTCAGACATGACTGAAGTGACTTAGCAGCATACATACATATTGGTGATAAATTTGCAGTGAGTACTTAAGTCCTAAAAAAGTTTCACAAGAAGAAAAATGAAAAAATACATGATTCTTTTTCAAAGATTTTTGTTAAGTCTCACCTAGACTAAGACGTTTATAGTCAATTGCTTTGCAAACAACCATAGCTAAAGATAGCATGAGTCACCAAAGGGTTATGGTATTTCCTATCTAGTCTCTCTGATATTAGTTAGAATATTAATGAAGAGTATATAGACACTTCTCTCAACACCTTTGAAAACACACTTGGGCTTGGCTTCATTTCATTTATTGCTCTGTTTTCAACGAAAAATGTCAGTCAATATACTCCAAGGATTGCTATATGAGTTTTTGCTTCACTGAATTGATTTAAGGAAACTAAAGCTCAACATTCAGAAAATGAAGATCATGGCATCTGGTCCCATCACTTCATGGGAAATAAATGGGTAAACAGTGGAAACAGTGTCAGACTTTATTTTTGGGGGCTCCCAAAGCACTGCAGATGGTGACTGCAGCCATGAAATCAGAAGATGCTTACTTCTTGGAAGAAAAGCTATGACCAACTTAGATAGCATATTCAAAAGCAGAGACATTACTTTGCCAACTAAGGTCCATCTAGTCAAGGCTATGGTTTTTCCAGTGGTCATGTATAGATGTGAGAGTTGGACTGTGAGGAAAGCTAAGCGCTGAAGAATTGATGCTTTTGAACTGTGGTGTTGGAGAAGATTCTTGAGAGTCCCTTGGACTGCAAGGAGATCCAACCAGTCCATTCTGAAGGAGACCAGCCCTGGGATTTCTTTGAAGGAATGATGCTAAAGCTGAAACTCCAGTACTTTGGCCACCTGATGTGAAGAGTTGACTCATTGGAAAAGACTCTGATGCTGGGAGGGATTGGGGGCAGGAGGAGAAGGGGACGAAAGAGGATGAGACGGCTGGATGGCATCACCGACTCGATGGACATGAGTTTGAGTGAACTCCGGGAGTTGGTGATGGACAGGGAGGCTTGGCGTGCCTCGATTCATGGGGTTGCAAAGAGTCAGACATGACTGAGTGACTGAACTGAACTGAACTGAACCTCTATAAGCTCAGTTAACCTCTGCTAGTTGTATGGATGGGATATCTAAGGGAAGGAGGGTGAATGAATGAATGATTACTGGTCCCTTCTCAGTAGCATTATTATGCTGAAAAAAATTTTAATAGAAGTTCCCTAATTTGGAGATGCAGTTAACTCATATACTGAGTCCTTGCATGATACAGGGTACAAGCATAGGCCCTTGATATACAGATCTCTGGCTAAGGAAGGGGTTTATTATAGTTTGGGTAGTCCATGTCATGATTTACAAGACGGGCTATTGCTGTGGCACAGTTGGGACTTAAGTGACTTGTGTCTTGTTTGCTTTGTTTTTAACTATGTTCGTTCCATTTCCTAAATGGAACTTGAGTCTTTTGTTCCTTTTTTTAATCAGAGAAGTGAAGTGAAATAGAAGCCACCTGGTGCAGAGCTGGAGTGTGGGCTTGTGGAAATGGTCTTTCTGGCTTTTTCTTTCCTAGCTGGGTGGCTTTGGGTTAATCTCTCCACCTTTCTGTACATGACCTTCATGAACTACAAGTATGGCAAGGATGACAGTAATGCTGTGCAGGTTCAAGGAATATTGCAAGGATGGACTGAATGAGTGTATGTGAGTGCCTAGTAGATTAGCACACATCATTATTGGCTAGCCGATCACTTACATTCATTTCTTACATTCCTGTGACTCAAAGGACACTTCTTCCCTCAAATATAAAGCCAATCTTTGCTGGCTTACATCTAAAGCCAGCAAATTAGTACAGAGAGGAGAGGGGAATCTGTAAATTTGGCCCTTAATTGCCTTTTTGATTTGCAATTCAATTCATTTGCCACTTTCAGAATGGGCTTCCTTAGTGGCTCAGCAGTAAATAATCTGCTTGTCAATACAGAAGATGTAGGCTTGATCCCTGAGTCGGAAGATCCCCTGGAGAAGGAAATGGCAACCCACTGTAATGTTCTTGCCTGAGATATCTCATAGACAGAGGAACCTGGTGACTTACAGACCAAAGAGGGGTCACAAAGAGTTGGGCATAACTGAGTGACTAAACAATAATCTTAGAATAGTTAGCCACTGGCTACTTTGGTCAAAGCACTCAACTTCTTCATACACAAAATACAGTGTCACCATTCTATTTCACCATAAGTTGGTAGCAATGATAAATGACTTGAGTACTAGAATGTTTCAAGGCCAAATGAAAGTATTACAATTAGTGACATTAATAATTATTTTCTGATAATTGCTGCTTATCTTTTGGCTTTAGTAAAACTTGATTACAGATTGAATTTTTATGTTGAACCCAGGAAAATAATCTCTCAACCTGGAATTTGGCCAGGTTACCATGCTGAGCAATAGTTTCAAAGAAAAAGATAATTGGGATTTTTAATGAGCTTTGAAATTTTCCTGAAAGGTGGGCTGAAAGCTACAAAAGACATGGTATTAGGCAGTGTGACTTTAAACAGTTCGTTCAGCATACATCCTAGTGATAATATCTTTTTTCTCTACCATGATTAGCCAGAAAAATAATCTTTTATTAACTCTTCCCCTGATCTCCTTTGAGGAAATACTCCAAGGTCAATTGTTGCCCAATCATAATGTCCCTAGGATAATTGACTGGTATTTTCAAATTTGATTAAGTCAATGGGACAAGTAAATCAATTCAATGCAAGAGACAGGGCAACCACTCATTTTTCTTGCCAAGCTATCAGCCAGATTTTATAAGAGATAATTCAGAATAGGGTTATGGTGATGCTTCTTTTCAATCCAATTACTAAAGCATCATGACTTGATTGTTATCTAGAAATGAAGCCCACCTGCTGTACTCTTTAAATGGGAACCATGGCTGAATTTTGTGGAAATAATGCCTTGCATTGTATAGAATGTGGCCTCTACCAATTGTTACTCTAGTATTATTCAGGCTTTAGAAATCTTCTGCCAAGTTTAAACACTGTGGCAGTAAGAAAAGAAAGAGACTCTGGGAAAGAGGAAATGAAATTAACTAATTTGGAAGGGAGAAAAATGACAAGTGGCAGAAAAATGCAAATGGAAGAGAGGCAAATAGTTTGCTCTAATGTCTTTGTCTTCTGATAATATTTTTGAACCAAGATTATATATGGACAGCTAAAGTTGAGTAATAAAAATATCTTGAATCCTACTGGAATATCATTTTATATATAATTTTTTTTCCCATTCTTGGGGAAACAAACAAAAACTACATTAATTGCCACAGAAGAAAACCCAATCCCACTACATCTAAGTGAAAGTATACAATTACATTCACTCCAAACTACTTTTGGTCCTCACCCATCCCTATGTAACTCTTGGTTTTTTAGGGGAGATCCCTTTTTTGGGTGATGGAGGAGACTGTGCCTACAATCCTTAGCAATGATTTCCTGACTGCTGAGCAGCATTAGTCATGCATCCTCCTCATGCCCATAAATGGAGGACAAGCCTACACTGATGCTATCAGACGAATTTAAACAAGGCCTGTTCTGAGAGAACCCTCAGAGCCAGACTGACAACACTCCTGCAGCAAACCCATCTTCAATAGCAGTGTGTTTTGTTTCATCTTACACTACTAATAGAGGCACAGAACAACTTGGGATCGTGGGGATCGCTGTGCATACCTAGGACTTGGAGCAGACCTTCCATTGTGGTGTTAAGCTGGGGTGTTGCTCTGTAAGCCAAAGTTTAAGTCCATATACTCAGTGCTAAGAAGAGATTGTATTTCTTTTGATGAAAAGTTTCCTCTTCATCTTTGATTAGAGCATTCATTCATTCATTCATTCATTTATTTGTTTATTTCCAAACATCCAGGTGCCTACCTGAGGGCCAGGTATTGGGCTTCAGGCTGAGCAACCCTTGTGAGAGAAAAATGCAAGCGATTTTCATCATTTAGCCAAGCCAATAAAATCATCTAATTTTTAAGCAGCTTTACATTTTACTAACTCACTTATGCCCTAGGAAGGCAGTATGATGTAGTAGAAGGAGCAATGGACCAAAAATTAGAAATCCTGGGTTTAAGTTCCAGTTCTACCAGAAAGAGATTGCATGACTATGGGGACAGTTTACTTAACCTCTCTGGGCCTCACTTTCCTTTTTTGAAAAAATGAGTGGGTTGGACTTAAGATTCCATCTCTAAAATTCTTTTATTCTATACAGTAACACATTCCACAAAGTTTCCTTTGTGACCAGAATTAGTTGGTGAATTCCCAGCGCAAGTTTCCCTTTTGCTCTTTTGTTAAACCAAATATGAACAAGAAGTAATAATATTTTGTCACAGCCAACAAATTGCCCTTCCACTGAATGACCTTTGGAGGTCAGGGCACCCATCACAACAGCTAAATCCAAAGGCAATGGTATGATCAACTTGTGAGCTGGCGGGCTGCCATCCAAAAGTATGGAAATGGTTGTAGCCAGCCAAAATTCTTGGCTGGTACATTTTTAATAAACATAGAAAATAAGAACAGCATTTTCCACTTGGATTGCTTAATTTGGTGCCCATACCATTGGAACATTTGCTGGAAGGATAAAGATGATGTGATATATCACTTATTTAGCGCAGGATGGATTAACTTGCACAAATGAGAAGTAGGTTATGGAGTCATCTGTAAGGCATTTTTATCCTTGCCTCTTGTATCTGGCAGGAGATAGCTTGAGTCATTACAGCAACATCTCCACCCCTTTTGGCCCTTTGTAAGAGTTTTCCCTGAAACATAAGCTCTGCTGGATTTACTGTATTGCTATGAATGGACTAAGGCAAATTGGTGTGAATTCTTTGTGGTCGAATACTTGTTCTTAATATTTTTGCAAGATGGTTCAACATGTCTTATTATTACTTTTCCAAGGAAAAAACCTCCACAGCAAATGTTCTCTGGTTAATTTGGAGAATATCTGAGGTGCATGTGTTTTAATTACATAAATAACAGTTGAGTACTTAGGATAGGACAATGAGCCTCATAGTTAGTAGCTATGGTTTTTAATTGTGGTGATTGTACAAACTCATCCAGTTCTCGGATTCTATATTTCTCTGTCTCTACCTGTAATATGGCAGCAAGGACATTTGATGGGCAAGACTGTTTCCTTTCCAGTGCTTGGAGATCCCTGAATAAAATGCACCGTGATAGTTAAGATGTAATTAGACATGTGGGTGGAAATTAGTGTTCAAGCACACCATGTCTAAGCAGAGTCACTGTGCCTTTTTACTACCTGAGGCCACCCTGTCCTATGCCATAGCTCCAGGTCACTAGTATACAGGGCTGTTGGTTAGAGGCTGCAGGTTCCAAAAAGAAAATAACTTGGTATTGAATCTGAAACTGGGAAGCTTTTTATAGTTAAAACTGGGCCACACAGTTCTACTATAGACAAGTCAGGCATTCACCAAGTATGACTATAACCTGTTCACTTTTCTTTTGGAAGTATACATGATCTCAATTATCAAAACTATAATTTGAATTGTATCTCCATCTTATAAAACACCAAAACTTTCGACTAGATTTCCGGAGTCATGGCAGGTCCTCCATTTTGGATTAGATTCTCCAGTCATACGGACCCAGTAGCAACAGGCTTTTTCCTTCTCAGTCATCTTAAAAAACACACACTTCTCCTTGGGACTACAAAAGGCCTGCAATTTTCCCAGTTTAATTTTTCATTTGAATTTTGGATTTGCTTCTGGATACCTAAAAACTCCACTATAAATCCTGGCTTTCTGGATGGACTCTTCCCTCTCCCAATGCCACTGACTTTAAATGAGTTTTTTTCGCCAGCATTTTACAGTTTACCTTTTAAAGGTGATTTCAAGACCAAACCAATGATGGAATATTTAAAACCATCATTACATCATTCATATCCCTCCCCGGCCCCTCTGCCTCCCACCCCGAGTCTCCCACCCTTTATCCCCTTGTTGCGGCCGGAATTCCCTTTTTGCTAATGACGACAGAAAGCGGTTTCCCGAGCTGCGTTTCTCTTCTTCCACTCTTGCTGCTGCACACGATGCCTCGCGCGTCTCCCGACGACTGCATTTCCCCGCGAGCTGGCCGCGTTCTTTCGGGGATGAAGTCATCCCTATACATGGTGTGTGCCTATCAGTTCGTTACATCGGTACAGCACACTGGGATTCCTCGGAAAGAAAAGGAGCGAAGCGAACAATGATGACCATATTTTACATGTATACGCCACCCCTCCCCCCAGCCCGGAGGAATCGCCGGGAGCCGCGCGAGGCGGGGGCGGGCCGTGGGGCTGGCCGAGATGCCCAACGACTGGCAGGTCCGGGTCGTGAGATACAGCAACAGGGCGAGCTGAGGACAAGCCCCGCGCGAGGGCACCGGACGGGCAGATCCGGAGTCCCCCCGGCCCGGCCCAGTCTCACGCATCCTGATTGCCGCCTCCCGGCTCCCCACGCCTGTGCCCGCAGGTTCCGCACCGGGAGGTCCTGGCGCCCCAGTCTGGGCACTCAGCGCTCGGGCGCGGGGGAGGCCCGGGAGCTCCCTCANGGGACTATCCCCTGGAAAAGAGAAAGACTACCCACTCCAGTATTCTGTCCTGAAAAATTCCATGAACTATATAGTCCATGGGGTCCAAAGAGTCGGATAAAACCGAGCGACTTTTACTTTCAGTTTTCAGTGTTGTTGAAGAAAAAGTCTGTTCAAAACACTGTTAAAAAGGTAAGGCAGATTTTATTCAGGACTAACACGAAAGGAAGAGGAAGAAAAAATATTGAGAATACTCAGGGAAGCCTAGATTACCTTGAAGAAACTGTAAGTAAAGGTGAGCTAAATCAATCTTCACATTCCACAGTTTAAGGCCAAAGGATAATTGCTGTAAAAGCAAGAAGGAGAAAGCAAAAGATAAAACTGAAAAAGCAAAAAATAGTCCCAGAATCATAATTATTAGGTAAAGAGAGATAAGCAAAAACTATAAGATAACTGGTAAATTGGAAAAGTGGTTGCCTCTGTGGAAAGGAAATTGAAACTGGAGGTGGGAAATTACTTGCATTCCANCTAGATGTGTATAAGAGACAGGTGCTCTGGTAGTGGTAAGTGAAAGAGCTCAGAAAGGTGAAATTTCACGGTGGTGGGGGAAGGGAAAGAATTTATTACGTTAATAAGAGGCAGGGGAACACAGTGAAAGACTGCGATAAGTAAGTTGTTCGGGGTGTGTAAACGGGGGCGGGGGAGGGATTTGTTTGGAAAACCCTTTTCTCTTCTTCCTCTAGCAGCCTGTGTTGCATTGCAGCAGCTGCCCTTTTCCCTCTAATCAATAAAACAGAAGCTAAATTTATTTCTTTGGCCCCAAAGAATTGAATGTACCGTCGTAAAAATGTTACTTTAATTGATACGATGAAACATATGGTGTGATATTTTTCGTGTTTGTTTCTCCAATTGTGTTAGAGAATAAACCATGATGTGGTGTGTCATTCGTTGGAGATTTTTTTTCAGCCTTTCCTATGTTTTGTGTCCATAACCTTCTCTTTTCGGATTGGTGCAAGACTTCGTGAGAAATGGGACTTGGGAGACTGAAGGCTGATCCATTCTGCGTTATCATCCTTAAGGCCTTCCTTTTAGGTTAAACAATTGTGGATAAAAGTAAATTACTCCATTTCTGTTTTCTGGAAGAGATAGTCTTACAGTTCGTTTGGATTTGAATCTCCTTTGTGTTAAAAGATTAATGGCTAACCATTGCCAGGCCCCTTATAATGTAATACAATGAGATTTGAATGATATAATCTACACATTCCTACGTTTTGGCAAGAAAATGTCATGTCATTGGAATTCTTTCTCAAGTAGTTTCTACTTTAAACTTTTTTTTTCCCTATCAAGATTGAACACTACTTTCCCATTTTGGTTTATATAGAATATATTTGTGATATAGGTTTCAGCTTATTGTGAATTTGAATTGTTTATCTCTGATTCAAGTTATGGAGCTTTATTTGAAGGCTTGAAAAACTGTTTTTGAAATCTGTCTCTAAGTGACCCCTTTTCCTTAGTGATTTCACAAGCAAGTTATTTTCAAGTATAGATCAGTGCAAAATGTAATTATGGCATACTTTGTAAAATATGGCTTGAAAAATTTGAGCCATGCCTTTGAACATAGTTTTTTTTTTTTTGAATCAAGTTGTTGATGTCCTTGAAAACTCTGGAACTATAATAAAGCATTGCTAATGTTAAGTCTTGTAATAAAATATATTGTTGATTTCTGCTATAACTTTTAATGCTTATTATAGGGGTCTTGGAGAGGAGAATTTATCAAGTTTTTCCAAACTTTGGGTAAACTTCCCAACATGGAAAAATGTAAAACAATGAAAGTGAATTATTTTAAAATAAAATGATTGTAAAGTTGTCAGATTCAGAGTGTGAACCGAAAAGAAAAAAAAACTTAAAAATTAAAAAATATTCAGTGAAGTTTGATCACTATCATGTATAGCTATCAACCTGTCAAAGGTAAATTACATCTTCACTTAAAAATTCCTTTTCTAATAAAAAGTAATTTGTAACTTTTAAGCTGTTTTCCTGCTCTGCTCTGTTCCTTATTAAAGGTAGAAAGGGAGGAATTACACCGATGGTTTCCAGTAGCTTAAAGAAAGAACATGGTACACAGGTCTGAGAAGTTTGTTAAAGTAAGTCTACAGTAATTCTTTGTAGGCTAATTGTGAATAATTTACAAGCAGAAAAGAGGATCAGCTTTTCACTTTGGAAGGCATTGGATTATTTGGTAGGTGGTTTGTGCGACTCATATGTATTCACATTTCCTCAGATAGCTGTAAAGGCAGGATAGTTGGTAAGGAAGTAAAAAGTGCTGGTTGCAAAAAGCTCTGGCATAGTTTGGTGCGTAATAAACGGCTTTTTGGGTTATATTCATATTGATTTGGTCTCGATGCTTTCCAGTATGCTAGGACATAAATGTTATACTATTAAATTGAGTTCTGATGCTTTAAAGGCCATCCAGAAATAGGAGTGCATGGGTAGGAAATTTCCCCTTAAGTTGGTCATAATTCTGAAGAGGGGATGTGATAAATATGTTGTGGTTTGGGCATTTGTGATAAGATCTTTCGGATGACTTTAGTTTCAGAAATGGCACTCTCACTGTGGTACAATGTAATAGCTCCTTTGCAGAAGGGAATGGACTAATACCTTGTGCTTAGTTGGTCGGTCATGTCCAGTTTTCTGAGATCCTGTTCCTGAAGCAGTCTTAATGGCATTCTACACATTTAAAAAGCTGTGTATAGAATTACTTGTTAGTACTTTAAAAAAAAACAGATGAGAATTAAAATGAGAACATGTATTTCTTATACAAAACAGTGAGAGGGTTGAGACCTAAAAAAGTGCTACTTTTCTTAGTGGAACATCTGACTTTTTGTTCTACTCTTATTTTTCATTTATGTAATGATTGAAAAGTATAAGGTGATTTGTGATAGAGGTAGGTGATTATGTGTAATATTAATATAGTATATACCTTTTAAATGATAACATTTTTGCTTAGTTGGTTAGTTACTAAAAAAAATTGTTTTTTTTTTGATAGAGGAGCTTGTCTGATATAAGATAGTTGCATGTAGCTTAGTGGCTAAGAAGAGCTCAGAAGATTTTGGATTGACATTCTTAGATCTGTATTAAATAGTCCAGGATTCCACTCACTCTTCTGTGACCTTCTCATGGAAAAAAGGTGTAGCTGAGTTGTGAGGATTCAGCCAAGTCATTTATCAGCTGGTTGACCTTGAGCTGGTCACTTTATTTCACTGATCTATATTTAAAAATATGGATGCTTCCCTGGTGGCTCAGATGGTAAAGTGTCTGCCTACAATGCGGGAGCCCTGGGTTCGATCCCTGAGTCGGGAAGATCCCCTGGAGAAGGAAATGGCAACCCACTCCAGTATTCATGCCTGNTTTCACTGATCTATATTTAAAAATATGGATGCTTCCCTGGTGGCTCAGATGGTAAAGTGTCTGCCTACAATGCGGGAGCCCTGGGTTCGATCCCTGAGTCGGGAAGATCCCCTGGAGAAGGAAATGGCAACCCACTCCAGTATTCATGCCTGGAGAATCCCATGGACCGAGGAGCCTGAAGTGGCTACTGTGCCACTTCACTTCAAAAACAGGGATAATTCTTTACTGGGTATTAAGAATCAAATGATAATATTGACTAGAAGAGAGTGTGTATTGTGTACTCGTAAACTTTATACAGTTACATTGCTCCTCTTGTTTTAGGGCTTAGTTCTGTGTCAGACTGGTTAGGTAAATCTTTTGGGGTAGTTAGCTTCACTTCATTAGTTCAAGGATGGCAAGCTGGTTATATTTTGCTTATCTACTCCCAGTTGATAGTGGCTGCCATGTTGATAAGGGCATAGCTGCATTTCTGGGTTTTGTGAAAAAGGTCCATGATGTTTGATTGGGATGAGGGTTGCACAGAGTGGCAATAAAGTGTTTCCTGGTATGCTCCTAATTTAACCATCTGTGATCTAGTCCAGTCTTATTTTATAGGTGAGGAAACTGATCTTTGTTTCCTTTCCTTGTGTATCTTTAGTCTTTGAAGTAGTCCTTGTGATTTCGTTACCTCCATTTATAGTAATGATAAATTTAATACACATTTTAAGAGTGTGGCATAGCTAAAGTTCAGAAGATCCAGGTTTTATATGCTGACTTGTTAATGGAGAAAACTGATAAATGTGGAGGTTATTCTATTATTTCAAGTATGGTTGTGTCAATGGTCAAGTGAGAGCTCATGAAAGGATAGTAATGTAATCTGTCTATTCCCATGGATCTTGCTTTATGCTTGTAGATTTTGGATGCGTGGCTTTTTTACAGAGGTTAATTTTAGGGGCAGGAGCCAAATTTGCATTTTTTAGAATGTCAGTGCTTTGTATTTAGGCATTGTTTTGCCTTGTAGGTATTAAGGAATACATCAAGAATAAGAATGTGAATTGATGAAGAAAATGTACTGGTTTTTACTGCAGTCAAGGTTTTCAGTTAGTCCAGTTGGAATAACTGAAATAACCAGCAGGTCTATTTGGCTAGCATAGAAGAAATTACTTACTCAACTGACAGTTTTGGTTACTTACCCTACACACAGCTTAAATCTGGGGTGAATGTATAACTTGTGAAACTCCCAGTTTTTTTTTTTTTAATGTCCCCTCCCTTGCCATCCCACCCCTCTAGGTTGTTACACAGCTCTGATTGCTGATTCCTGATTCCTGAGTTTTAAAGCAAATTCCCATTGACTGTCTACTTTACAAATGGTCATAGATGTTTCCAAGTTACTCTCTCCATACATCCCACCCTTTCCTCCCCCACCCTTGTGCNTTACACAGCTCTGATTGCTGATTCCTGATTCCTGAGTTTTAAAGCAAATTCCCATTGACTGTCTACTTTACAAATGGTCATAGATGTTTCCAAGTTACTCTCTCCATACATCCCACCCTTTCCTCCCCCACCCTTGTGCCTAAATCTGTTCTCTTTGTCTAACACCCAGTCTTTATCATAAGTGTAAGAAGGGTTTGGAAAAATGTGATTTCAATTTTTATGCAGTTGTTGGGGAGGAAAAAGATACTTCAGTTCTTCCTGTGCGCTTCTCCCCTTTCTCTGAATTGATGGATGGAAGTGAGTGAAAGTAAAAGTCAAAGAGAATCTCAGCTGAGGCTGTACTTCAGTGAATGCTTCCTCAAATAAAGGCTTAGGAAGTTTTCTGGAGTAGAAATCAGGAAGAGAATTCCTTGTCAGACCTGAGTAGTAGTCCTTGATTTATCTACATTCCAGCTCTCTTCTGTGTTACTGTGTCCTTTGCATATTTTTTTGCCATTGTGTTTATTACACTGTTTTATAATGATGTGGATTTTTCTGTCCCTCCTCGCTGTAAACTCCTTGAGAGTAGGACAGCGCTTTTATATTCATGGTGCCAGCAAAATGTTTGGCGAAAGGTGGGTGCTCATGTAAATACTCGACCCGGGGTCCTTTCCCAGAGTCTGTTCACTAACAATAAGCACCACCATTTCTGGAGCACCTAATGTTTTGTAGCTATACTGGGTATTCTAGGATGTAAAATAGTATTCAGCTTATAATAAATGTTAATAAAATTATTTAATTCAAATAAAACAAGCATCCTGAACACAGGAATAGGTAGAGAGCTTGTTTCTTACTCAAAGAGAAAGTTCTGCTGCTGCTGCTAAGCTGCTTCAGTCGTGTGACTCCATAGACATGCGNTAAATGTTAATAAAATTATTTAATTCAAATAAAACAAGCATCCTGAACACAGGAATAGGTAGAGAGCTTGTTTCTTACTCAAAGAGAAAGTTCTGCTGCTGCTGCTAAGCTGCTTCAGTCGTGTGACTCCATAGACATGCGACCCCATAGACTGCAGCTCACCAGGCTCCCCTGTCCCTGGGATTCTCCAGGCAAGAACACTGGAGTGGGTTGCCATTTCCTTCTCAATGCATGAAAGTGAAAAGTGAAAGTGAAGTCACTTGGTCGTGTCCAACTCTTCGTGACGCCATGGACTGCAGCCCACCAGGCTCCTCTGTCCATGGGATTTTCCAGGCAAGAGTACTGGAGTAGGGTGCCATTGCCTTCTCCGAACAAAGCTCAGAAGTGGCCAAAAAGAGTCAGACTCAGGTTTGTCTAACACCAAAGCCCTTTTGGAAGATACTGGGTTTCCTTGACTTTCTCATTAAATTCTGAATTAACAGAATACTCATCATTCTGTTTTTTAGTTTCTTTGATCATGGGACTTGCAAATAATTTTGAGCAACAAGCTCAAAATGCATACATGTCTATTGGCTTAGCTGATTTCTACTCTGCTTAATGACTGCTTTGTTTTGATCCTTATTAGTGCTTCAGTTCAGTTCGGTCGCTCAGTCGTGTCCGACTCTTTGCGACCCCATGAATTGCAGCACGCCAGGCCTCCCTGTTCATCACCATCTTCCGGAGTTCATGCAGACTCATGGCCATCGAGTCCGTGATGCCATCCAGCCATCTCATCCTCTGTCGTCTCCTTCTCCTCCTGCTCCCAATCCCTCCCAGCATCAGAGTCTTTTCCAAGCAGTCAACTCTTCTCATGAGGTGGCCAAAGTATTGGAGTTTCAGCTTGAGCATCATTCCTTCCAAAGAAATCCCAGGGTTGATCTCCTTCAGAATGGACTGGTTGGATCTCCTTGTAGTCCAAGGGAATCTCAAGAGTCTTCTTTGCATAAAATACCAATAATTGGATAGTTTGTGATATTCATGAAGAAAGATGTATTAGCTCGAGGTGCTACGACAAAATCCCATAGAGATTTATTTTCTTAAAGTTTTGGAGGCTGGAAATCTTGAGGTCATGGTGCCAGTATGGCCAGTTCTGGTAGGACTGCCATCTTCTTGGACACTTTCTTGTTATGTCCTCATATGGCAGAGAGACAGAGGTCTTTCCTTTTTCTTATAAGGCCACTGATCTTTTTGGATTTGGACCCCACCCTTATGACCTTACTTAACCTTAATTACCTACTTAATGTCCTGTCTCTGAATATAGTCAAAGAGGGGATAGGGCTTCAATATATGGATTTTTCTGGGAAATAATTCAGCCCATAGCAGAAGATAGCCCAGTTTTTTTGGTCAGTGGATATAGCTTTGATGGAAGAAGCGAATCTTTATAATGCTTAGGTGATTTTTAGATTGGTTGGTTTTAAGTAACTCTACATGAAGAAAGCATTTACTGACGAAATGAAATGCTGAAATGAAACTGATTTATGAAAGAGACCTGTTACATTTTCTAGAAATTTCTGTACATTGAGAAGTTTTTGTTTTATAATGACCAATAAACTTACATTTATTTTTTCAAAGCATTCTTTTGGTATGAAATTATACATATGGCTCAGTGCAGAGGTTGCATCAGTTCAATTCAGTAACTCAGTCGTGTCCGACTCTTTGTGACCCCATGACATCAGCACACCAGGCTTCCCTGTCCATCACCAACTCCCGGAGCCTACTCAAACTCATGTCCATTGCGTTGGTGGTGCCATCCAACTATCTCATCCTCTGTTGTCCCCTTCTCTTGCCTTCAACCTTTCCCAGCATTAGGGTCTTTTCCAATGAGTCAGTTCTTTGTGTCAGGTGGCCAAAATGTTACATATAAGAGGGTAAAAAGGACAGGCTTTAAAGTCAATCTGAGTTCAAAGTAGGTTATAAACCTACTTTGAGTGGATCACAATTTTTCAGATAGGAATTTTTTCTATAAAATGGAGATACTTTTTTGCATTCTGAGTGAACTCTGGGAGATGGTGATGGACAGGGAGGCCTGGCGTGCTGCGATTTCATGGGGTCGCGAAGAGTCGGACACGACTGAGCGACTGAACTGAACTGAACTGAACTGAAGGAAAATTAAATCAGAAATTATTTAAAACCCTGGCATAACATTTGGCATGTACAATGGGCTTGGTGAGAGTAAATCCCCTACTTCTGTGGAAGTCTGACATCTCCTAAGTTTACGTTAAGAATGTGAAAAATGATGTAAAATGGTGCAGCCGCTTCAGAAAACAAGTGCTAAACATAGAGTTACTAGATTACCCAGTAATTCCACTCCAGGGAATATGCGCAAGATAAATAAAAATATATGTCCATACATACTGTACACAAATGTTCATGGCAGCATTACTCATGATAGCCAAAAGGAGCGTGGTTGGAAACATGATAAGTGAATAGAAGTCGGACACAAAAAGCCACTTTGGTGACAGGAAGAAGATTAATAGTTGCTATGGTTTTGGGAGAGTAAAGGAGGATTGGGAAGTGCGTATGTGCAAAAGGGTTCCCCGACCCCATTCCACTGTGTATGTGTGTGTGTGGATGCCGTCAGGGTGTCTGAGAATTCAGCTGAATTCTGACACTGCCTGCCTGGAGATGGAATCGGATTCCATGTGTGAAGGGCTCAGCCCCACAAGACCCGCCTTTTATTTCAGAATGCGTGTCAGTGTCCAACAGTGTGTCCCCGGGTACTGTAGCCCACCAGGCTCCTCTGTCCCCAGGATTCTCCAGCAAGAATACTGGAGTGTGCAACCATTCCCTTCTCCAGGAGATCTTCCCAACCCAGGGATTGAACCTGGATTTTCTGCATTGCAGGTGGATTCTTTACTGACTGAGCCACCAGGGAAGCCCCTTTCCATTTCAGAGATAAGTCGCAAGTCCAGGTCCTTACTTGTACTTCTGATTGGCTGTGACTCAGGGGGCCCCATAGCCCCCTCCTCAGGTGTGAGTAATTTTTTAGAATGGCTTCCAGAACTCTGGGAGAAGGCAGTGGCACCCCACTCCAGTGCTCTGGCCTGGAGAATCCCAGGGACGGGGGAGCCTGGAGGCTGCAGTCCATGGGGTTGCCAGGAGTCAGACAAGGCTGAGCGACTTCACTTTCACTTGCATGCATTGGAGAAGGCAGTGGCACCCCACTCCAGTGTTCTTGCCTGGAGAATCCAAGGGACGGGGGAGTCTGGTGGGCTGCCGTCTATGGGGTTGCACAGAGTAGGGCACGACTGAAGCGACTTAGCAGCAGCAGCAGCAGCAGCAGAATTCTGGAAAGCTCGTTTACTCACTAGATTCCTCCTTTATTATTAAAAAAGATATTAAAAAGGATGAGCCAAATGAAGAGCTACACAGTTCCTGAACAAAGGAGCTTCTGTCCTTATGGAACTTGGGGCATGGTACGGTGACATATGGAAGTGTCTGGTTCCCTGATGTGGAAGCTCTCAAAAAAAGACAGCCTGAAAACTCTTCTTATGGGTTTTTGTAGAGGCCTCTTCACATTGTCATGACTGACTGAACCATTGGCCAGTGGTGATTGATTGGACTTCCAGCCCCTCTCCTCATCTTTGGAGATAGGATGGAGTGGGTAGGGGGTGGCACTGCAAGTTCCAACCCTGTAGTTACTTGGTTGGTCCTTCTGGCATCAGCCCCAACCCTTGGGTGCTTCTGAAAGTTACTTCATTCACATAACCAAAAGACACCTTTATTACTCTACTTCAGAAATTCAAGGGTTTTGGGAGCTGTGAGCCTGAAACTGTGGAGGAAGACCAAATATATATCTGAAAAATCACAGTGTATATTGGGTTTCCTTCTGGGATGATGGGAGATGTTCTAGAATTAAACAATGATGATCATTGTTCAACCTTGTGAATATACTTTGTTGTTTGGTTGCTCAGTTGTGTCCGACTCTTTGCGACCCCATGGTCTGCAGCACACCAGACTTCCCTTTCATCACCATCTCCTGGAGTTTGCTCAGACTCATATCCATTGAGTTGGTAATGCCATCTAACCGTGTCATCCTCTGTTGTCTCCTTCTCCTCCTGCCCTCAGTCGTTCCCAGCATCAGGGTCTTTTCTGAGTCGGCTCTTTGCATCGGGTGGCCAAAGTATTGGAGGTTCAGCATCAGTCCTTCCAATGAATATTCACGATTAATATGCTTTAGGATTGACTGGTTTGATCTCCTTGTAGTCCAAGGGACTCTCAAGAGTCTTCTCCATCACCACGGTTCAAAAGCAGCAATTCTTCTTGGACTAATATTTTAAATTGACATCTTCATGTTTTTTAAAGAAGAGAGAATGAAGATAGAGAACCATTGGGCTTTTCTCTTTAGGGAACCAGGTAGTTGGGAATGCTGAAGTGGAAATGTTAATTAATGGTGCCTCTGAGAGGCCTGATCAAATTTTGGAATTCTTTATGCACAGGTAGCAGCCATCTCGGAGAAGGCAATGGCATCCCACTCCAGTACTCTTGCCTGGAAACTCCCATGGATGGAGGAGCCTGGTAGGCTGCAGTCCATGGGGTCGCACAGAGTTGGACACGACTGAAGCGACTTAGCAGCAGCAGCAGCCATCTCTCTGGTAGCTCTGTTACAACAAGGATGACTAAAGTCACTGATAATATCAGTGAAACAAGTCCATCAGAATCTTCAGAAACCTGTTTAATCTGGATAGTGATTTTTTCTTGGGTCTATTTACAGTAATCACAGATACAGAGAAAGTTTTGTCTTTGGTGTCATCAACCTTGATGATATTTTTGCCCTTCTAGGACATCTGGTCTTGACAAACCTATATGTCTAATGATAATGAAGTCAAAATGACTAACTGTGCTGCCCAGGTCCTCCTATCCTTTTTGTTATCTGTTGTATGTGTGAGTGTGGTAGGGAAGAAGATTCATAAAGAACCTCAGACCATAAAGTGAAATAAAATGAATAGCTCTTTAGGTCAGATCTCAAGGGAATCCAAATTGCTTGTCTTATAGTGCAGTGAACTGATCTTTCTGTGCAGGTGTTGTGATATAAGATATTGTTTATATTTGAGTGTCTGCTTTTGCTTTGAGAAGTCCCCTCCTCATCTCCTCCGAATTCTCATCTCACATTAGACTAGTATTGCAAGCAAATTGTGTCTGTTCATTTTCTTTTTTTTAGCAGTTAAAGGTTTATGGATCAAAAAAGTTTTCATTTCATTTACTTTCATCTCTTTTTAGTCTCTTATTTGCCTTGGTTTAAGAAAATGAACCCAATTTACTACTGTCGAAACAAAGGTTTGGTCATTGTTTAATTACTTTTTTTCTTTTCATTATAAAGCAGTACAGATTCTGCATAGATTTAGGAAGGTATGGAAAGTATAAAGAGTTCAATAACTTAAATCTAAACCATCTAGAATTTTAATATTTTGATATATAGCTTTCTAGACTTCTCATAATGCATATGGGATTTGTTGTGCATCCTCAGTCATGTCCACTCTTTGCAACCCCATGGACTGTAACCTGCCAGGCACCTCTGTCCATGGAATTTTTCCAGGCATGAGTACTGGAGTGGGTTGCCGTTTCCATCTTCAGGGGATCATCCCAACCTAGGGATTGGAGCCACCTCTGTTACGCCTCCTGCATTTGCAGGTGGGTTCTTTATCACTGGTGCCACCTAGAAGCCCCCATAATGCACATAAATGTGCTTGTGGGTGTATGAGTGAGATCATATTATTTAGAAACAAAATTATGTATTTTGTAACTGGCCGTTTTCCACATCTTGTCACTAAATAGAGATCTAAAATAATTTTAAGTGACTGCATGGTATTTTCACCATGCTTTGGCTGACCTTAATCTACTTAATCTCTTGAAAGTGAAATTCACTCAGTCCTATCTGACTCTTTGTGACCCCATGGACTACACAGTCCATGGCGTTCTCTAGGCCAGAATGCTGGAATGGGTAGCCTTTCCCTTCTCCAGGGGATCTTTCCAACCCAGGGATTGAACCGAGGTCTCCTGCATTGCAGATGGATTCTTTACCAACTGAGCCACAAGGGGTAGACTTTTAGATTTTTTTCCCCCTGTTTTATAAAAAATACTGCTATGAACATCTTTGGGTATATATATCTTTGTGCATATCATATTTTATATCTGCAGAGATGCTTCTATTTTAGGATAAATTCATAGAATTAAATCGAAGAGTATTTATTTTTCCCTTTTCTTTTACTCATTTCTATCAGCAGGTCCTGTCAGGTCTCCCTTTGTTTCTTTCCATCTCACCAACACTGCTGAAACCCAGGCCACTGTTACTCTAACTGGAGCAGTTGGTATCTTCTCCTTTCCGCTCTTGTGCCCCATTCTCCATACATCAGTTAGAATGGTCTTAAAAGTGGAAATCCAGTACTGTTCTTTGCCTGTTAAAGCCTTCAGTGTCATCTTAGTGTTGTTGGGATAAAACTCAAATTAATGATCTGACTATATTCTAGTTCCTAGAATATGGGAATTCACAGGCTTCTGTGAGTATGCAATGTTTGAGTGAATAATAAATGAAATTGCCAGGCCAAAGGGAATTTTCTTAGTTTTTGGTACACATTACCAAATTAACAACAACGGATGAGAGTGCCAGTTTCACCTCTCTCTAACCAACTCAAGCCATTGTCAGCATTTTTAATCTTTGCCTATCTGATAGGCAAAAGGTGTTATCTCGTTGTTTTAATTTGTGTTTATTTGATAGTAGAGTTGAATATTTCTTTTTGTGTTTCTTTTGATGGAGTTGTCTCTGTGTCCTTTGCCTGTTTTCCCAATAGGATTTTAATTGTTCTTGTAATGATTTATAACGTCTTTAAAAAGTAACCCTTTGTGGTGTAGGTATTTTATGCCAGCTATCTAATGTGGTATTAGAAACTGCCTCAAAACCTAGCAAAACGTGTATGAGTTGGCTGGTCAGTTCCACTGGACTCACCTGGGCTCACGTGTATCTTTTCATTTCTTAACTAGGTTTATGTGCTATGTCTTTTTGTTTCTCACTTAGTAATAGCAGCCTTCCTTGAGATTATGCCCCAGGTTGCAAGGTCTTATCAAACTTCTGCCTGCATCCTCTTCCCTAATGCCTTCTTTGACAGAGTCAGGTATATGATCAAGCCCAGAGTCAGGGTGGGAGGAGACTACACACAAATGAATCAGAATCAACCATATGTGTCTTTTTTTAAAAAATTCATCTATTTATTTATTTATGGCTGCACTGGGCCTTCATTGCTATGTGCTGTGTGCTATTGCTCTGTGCTGTTTCTAGCTGTGACAATCAGGGGCTACACTGTAGTAGTAATGTGTGGGCTTCTCATTGCTGAGTCTTCTCTTGTTGCAGAGGACAGGCTCTCGAGCTTGGCCTCAGTAGTTATGGGACACTGGCTTCATTGCCCCAGGGCATGTGGAATCTTCCTATACCAGGGATCAAATCGTGTACCTTGCATTGGCAGGCGGATTCTTAACTTCTGGCCCACCAGGGAAGTCCAACTGTATGTATCTTATAAAGAAATTTAGCACTTATCTTTTAATTGTGCTTTGGTATAGAAGCATTAAAGTTTCATGTCAGCTCTGTTAGTCATTATGGTGTAAAGCCTTTCATTCGCAAACTAAAATGAAGCAAGTATTCACCATCATTTTCTTCTGTTACTTTTGGGTTTCATTTATGTTTAAATTTAAGCCACTTGAAATTTATTTTGGTGCAAGATGGGAAGTTAGTACTTGACTAAATATCAAACATTTAGTTGTCAGCATCATTTGTTGAATAATCCATCTTTCCCATTTATTTGAAATGTCATACTCATTGTATACTGAATTCTCATAAATACTTAGCTCTGTTTTGTTACGTGTTAACATTATTATTAATGTCATAATAACACTTGTTATTTGACTCATTAGTTATTTGTCTAATTTTAGGCTATTACCTCGCTGTCTTAATTACTCTGATTCTATAGTATATTTTAGTATCTAGAAAGGAAAGTTACTGTTCATTTATTGTTTTTCAAAATTTTATTTGCTATTCTATTTGATACATTCCTTTAGATTAGTTTTAGAATCGTTTCATCAGT
Organism: Neotragus pygmaeus; assembly: GCA_006410875.1. Taxonomy (NCBI): domain Eukaryota; kingdom Metazoa; phylum Chordata; class Mammalia; order Artiodactyla; family Bovidae; genus Neotragus; species Neotragus pygmaeus. The sequence continues at coordinate 167,819 of SJYV01013093.1, read as the reverse complement.
AAAAGCAAAAATGAAATAAAAAATTGCACTCCCAAACCTATTGGAGTTTTAATTAGAATTGTGTTAAATTAATGGATTAATATGGCTGGGGGAATTGACCCCTTTATAATATGGAATTTTCTGTTCTTTTTTGTCTCTATGTATTCAGATTTTAAAATTTTATCTTTAGTAAAGTGCAGCAGTACTTTATGGTTTAGTAGGTTTGATATTGTACCTTTAAAAACTTCTATATTTAGAAATTAAATTTTCAGCTCATTTTTGCTCTAAGTATATATCTGTTCTCATTTTTCTTTGTCTTAATTTTATTTAACATATATACTTACATTTAAACGTAAAGCTTTTGATTTTGAGCTTTTCCTTCTCTAATCACTAATTTCCAATGTTGGCATATATATTCCTCAGTTTTCTTAGATTTTGAAATGTAATAGCTAACAGTTACTGAGTACTTACTGCCTGAAATACTTCCCATATAATCATTTAATACTCCCCTTTACAACTTATAAGGTAGAAACAGTTGTTAGCCTCCTTTTGTAGGTGAGAAAGATGAATCTCAGAGGGTTGAGAACCTTGCCCAGGGTTACCCGCTGGTAAACAGTGAACTGGGATTACACCCCAGGCAGTCTGATTCCAGAGCCTGGGCTTTTAACCAGTATTCTAGGGTCTCTCTCTAATGATTCACTTTTATGAACTGAGATCTGTGTTCGAATTTTCCTAAATGTTGATGTGTGAGTGAATATTTTTCTTTGTGATTTTGTCGTATAAGGGTTCTTTATTTTCTGAAGAACAAGGCCATGTAGAATGAATTGACCTAGAATAGGAGGAACATTTCAGAGATAGCAGGGGTGGGGAGAAAAGGCTTTATTTGAGTTTAATCTTGAAAAATGAAACAAAATAATGGAAACATTCATGTTATGGTTGCTACTGTGTGTTAAATTCTTAAGATGGAAGAAGAATAAATCACGTGTTGGTTGCTTGTTTCATATAATTTTTCTTTAAAAATTGGAAGATGGTATGAAAATATACTATATAGTTCATGTTATGATGGACTTTTCTAGTATGATCCTAAAGAAAGTCATTTTTGTGAAAATATTCAAGGGCTTTATTAGCAGAGCTCAAGGGCTTTACTTATATTTTCAGATTTTTTGTTTTTGACCTCCTATTATTTCGTCTTGATTAGCTTTCTCCAGTTAATTGCTGATGGTGTCTGTTCAGATGCTTTTAGCTGCAAGTAGCAGACTTGCAGTACTTCAACATTAAGAACATTTACCATCTCATATAATTGAAAGTCTAGAGAAAGAGTGGGGTCCAAGCCCACTCCACTCAGTGGCTCACAGATGTCTTTGAGAACCCAGGTACATTTTGCCATCTTGAGTATCCATTTAATCTTCACACTGGTAGCAAGCAGGGCATGGGATTTCTAGGTTTCACGTTCAGAACCACTGATTTCTTCATGGGAAGAAGGGTCGTCTTTTGCTCCTTTTCCCTTTCTTAAGGTATTATTTGCATATAGCTAAATTGTTGATCATATGTATATCTACAGGTTGATGAATTTTTACTACATATACTCATCTGTGTAAGTGTAACTACCACCCAGGTCAGGATACAGAACATGCTCATCACCCCATTAAGTGCCCTTAATTTTCCTTCCAAGTCAGTGTCCCTCTCCAGCGTTCATTTCTGCCAATGGCTTTGCGAGTAGTTGGAAACAGTTCTCATTTTTAGTAACTTTGAAGAGTCTTGCATCTCTTGGAAGGCTTGCACTTCAACTTTGTCCTTGGTACTCATTGTGTTGCTTTGTCATTGAAATACCTGCCGTCATTGAGAGACTGACAGGTAAAGAAAGTGAACTGACAGGTTACTGTTACCTTAGGAGGAATGTTTGACAGGGTTGAGTTTTATAAGTGGTTAGTTCATTCATTTTTCTGGTGTGTATGTATTAGGATGATTTTGCTTCCCTGGGCAACCTGGCAATTATGAATCAGCAATGAATCATATTAAGACCCCAAGCCTTATTTGTCCTGTATTACATTTTTACATATGTGTTGCTGGATATTCTAATTTATTGCATTGGTGTATTACCCCATGCAATCTGTGATCCATGCAATAGTCAGATCTTTCTGAAATTTAGATTCATCAGCTCAGTGTCTTGTCTAAAACACTTCAGTGGCTTCATGTTGCTCTTAGAATTAAGACCAAACTCTTCCTTTTCATTGCCTACTTCCTGCGTGAATCTTCTTGCTCTGTGATTCCAAAGTTAGTAAAATGGCTCAATAAGAATGAATCCTCAAAAGCCAGTTATAAAAAAGTAAGAGATGTACATGGACATACCCATTCCCTTATGCTCACAGTTAGTGGGGGTGGAGGCATTAATCAGTAGTGGTAAAGAAACCATCTGCCAGTACAGAAGAACTAAGAGGTACGGGTTCAATCCCTGGGTTGGGAAAATTCCCTGGAAGAGGAAATGATAACCCACTCTAGTATTCTTGCCTGGAAAATCCCATGGACAGAGGAGCCTGGTAGCTATAGTCTGTGGAATAACAAAGGGTTGGACGTGACTAAAGCGACTTCACACATTGCGAAGGTAAACTTTCATCTATGTTTGTTTGATTCCTTTCTAAATAATGTCATGTGCAAATAATGTTTAAGGTTTTTCTCTAGTATATATGCCTTTTATTTATAGCAGCTTGCCAATGTTATTTTGTATTGCTTTAGTGAAGTAGTTTGTTAAATCCATCTATTGTTTTGTTCAAAGCATCTACCTTAAGGGAAATCCCTCTGTCATCTTTTTATAGTCCTCTGGATATGGAAGCTTTTCAAGATGTTTTCATTTTAGAAGGAGATAGGCAGGTCTAATAGAATCATCATTGGCTTCAAAGACGTTTTGCTTTTTACTGACTTTGAGACCTTGGCTGTCCCCAGTCTCAGTCTCTGTCTCTGCCATATGGAGTTAATAATCCATTGCCTTGTTTTGTGGTTTGCCTTAGTGCATTTAGAAAATTTATGGATTTAGTGTATTCTTGTACACTCTATTTAGTGCATTGTTTTCTTTGTGTTGTACCATAACCTTTTTTAAAAAATAAAATTTGAGCTGCTGAATGTTCTTTTGCCGTATTCTTTTTTTTTTTTTTTTAAGAATTTTTGGCTGCACTGGGTCTTTTTAAATTTTTTATTTTAATTGGAGGCTGATTACTTTACAGTATCATGGTGGCTTTTGCCACACATTGACTTGAATCAGCCACAGTTGTACATGTGTCCCCCTGTCCCAACCCCCCGCCCACCTCCCTCCTCATCCCATCCCTCTGGGTTGTCCCAGTGCACCGACTTTGAGTGCCCTGTTTCATGCACTGAACTTGGACTGGTCATCTGTTTCACATAATATAGATGTTTCAACGTTATTCTCTCAAATCATCCCACCCTTGCCTTCTCCCACAGAGTCCAAAAGTCTGCTCTTGACATCCGTGTCTCTTTTGCTGTCTCGCATCCAGGGTCGTCATTAACCATCTTTCTAAATTCCATATATATGGGTTCATATACTGTCCTGGTGTTTTTCTTTCCAACTTAATTCACTCTGTGTAATAGGCTGCAGTTTCATCCACCTCATTAGAACTGACTCAAATGCATTCTTTTTAATAGCTGAGTAATATTCCATTGTGTATATGTACCACAACTTTCTTATCCATTTGTCTGCCGATGGACATCTTGGTTGCTTCCGTGTCCTAGCTATTGTAAACATGTGCTGGGTCTTTGCTGCTCCCTGAGGGCTTTCTCCAGTTGCGGTGAGTAGGGGCTACTCTGGTTGCTGTGCTCGGGTTTCTCATTGTGGTTTCTTTTCTTGTTGCAGAACATGGGTTCTGGGGCTCATGGGCTCAATAGCTGTGGCACACGAGCTTAGTGGCTCTGTGGCATGTGGATCTTCCTGAATCAGGGATCGAACCTGTGTCCCCTGCTGTCCCCTGCATTGGCAGGCAGATTCTTAACTAC
>SJYV01013093.1:145262-161794 GCA_006410875.1 Neotragus pygmaeus | reverse complement strand
TTGTACATGTGTCCCCCTGTCCCAACCCCCCGCCCACCTCCCTCCTCATCCCATCCCTCTGGGTTGTCCCAGTGCACCGACTTTGAGTGCCCTGTTTCATGCACTGAACTTGGACTGGTCATCTGTTTCACATAATATAGATGTTTCAACGTTATTCTCTCAAATCATCCCACCCTTGCCTTCTCCCACAGAGTCCAAAAGTCTGCTCTTGACATCCGTGTCTCTTTTGCTGTCTCGCATCCAGGGTCGTCATTAACCATCTTTCTAAATTCCATATATATGGGTTCATATACTGTCCTGGTGTTTTTCTTTCCAACTTAATTCACTCTGTGTAATAGGCTGCAGTTTCATCCACCTCATTAGAACTGACTCAAATGCATTCTTTTTAATAGCTGAGTAATATTCCATTGTGTATATGTACCACAACTTTCTTATCCATTTGTCTGCCGATGGACATCTTGGTTGCTTCCGTGTCCTAGCTATTGTAAACATGTGCTGGGTCTTTGCTGCTCCCTGAGGGCTTTCTCCAGTTGCGGTGAGTAGGGGCTACTCTGGTTGCTGTGCTCGGGTTTCTCATTGTGGTTTCTTTTCTTGTTGCAGAACATGGGTTCTGGGGCTCATGGGCTCAATAGCTGTGGCACACGAGCTTAGTGGCTCTGTGGCATGTGGATCTTCCTGAATCAGGGATCGAACCTGTGTCCCCTGCTGTCCCCTGCATTGGCAGGCAGATTCTTAACTACCGGGCCACCAGAGAAGTCTGTTTTTAAGAATTATCTGTTTGGCTCCATTGGGTCTAGAGTGCGGGCTCTAGAGTGCACTGGCTCAGTAGTTGTGGCATGACATGTAGGATCTCAGTTCCTTGACCAGGGGTTGAATCCACGTGCACTACATTGGAAGGAGATTGTTACCCACTGTGCTACCAAGAAAGTCCCTTTAACTTTTAGTATGAAACACTTCTGCTTTTAGGCCCTCTGAAAGCAAGGAGCTAGTTCAAGTCTTAGAGAATGTGTATTTTAAAGTGTTTTAAATTTCTTAAGGTGAATTTTAAAAAAACAGACCCCCTGAACTGTGGAACTGTTATTTGCATCATTGGAAGCAAGCCTCGTTTCTCTCCCAGTGGCCACTCTAACCTTCCCTCCATATGCTTGGTCCATACTGGGCCAGCTATTCTTCCCAAACTTCTCCTAAGAAACTTGAACTTGCAGTCCAGCACACAGCTGTCTCAACCTGGCATTCAGGGTCCTCTGCAAAACATTCCAGCTGTACCTGTCCATACTCATGTGAATTTATTGCACAGTGGTCTGCTTTTTGTTCCCCAAAGGTTCTGGTGGAATTTTGGTCTCATTACTTTTGTTCTGTCTTCTGGAAAGCTGCCTTCTCTGTGCTCACTCAATCTCACTCTTGCTTCAGTTTCCTCTGCTAGTTTGTGTCTTTTAGTGATCATTCCTGGCTAAATCTTTCTTACTGAACTCAGATCATCTGTTGACCAGTCAGCTTGTTTGGTACTTGAGACCTAAAATTTTCCTTCAAAAATCAGTTGTGGACTCCCTTTACTCCTGGTACATTTCCATAAGCACTTTATAGCATGCTGGGTACAATCAGGGACTTCCAGTAACTTTAAAAAAAAAAAAAAAAAAAAATATATATATATATATATATATATAAACTAAACTCATGATTATTGATTGTTTTAGTCCTTCTCATTTTAATTCTCTAGATAAATCATCTGATTTTCGAAGGTATTAGGGTACTTTGAGCAACTTAATATTAAAAAGTGTGTTTTTATAAAGTTAAGTAGGTATGGGTAAGTGATGGTAATGGTATTTGGATAAAACAATATAATATGTACTTGAAACTATAAGGAGCAACACAAGTTGTATGTATGTGTATCTGTATGTTTTCCTAGCTGGAAACCTTATGTAAATAAGTATTCTATCACCCAATCAGCAGTCCTGTTTCTCTTTAACAGATTAACTGCTGTATTTCTTTCTGAGCCTGTAAAAAGTACTAAATTAGAAACTAATTCAATAAGGTTTTAATACAGATCATGAAGTACAATGATGAAGTAGACAGTTTATTTTTTGTGACTGCCAGATCTCCTCTTTCCCTCATTTTCCTAAATGCTTCCGTAATTTCTGTATCAGTCAAGATTCTCTAGAGAAATTGAACCAATATTTATTTATTCATTCATTTAGAGGAATTGACTTACATGACTGTGGGGGCTGATTAGAAGGGAATTTGTAAGGCAAACTGACACACTGGAAATTCAGACAAAAGTTACTTTGCATCTTGAGTCTGGAATTTGTAGGGCAAGCCAGTAGTATGGAAACTCAGTTTATGTCATAGTCTTGATGCAGAATTCCTTCCTTTTCTCTTCTGGCTTCTGGTGTTTGCTGGCAATCCTTGGCATGTCTCGGTTTAGAGGTGCCTTACTCTCATCTCTGCTTCTGTTGTCATAAGTGTATTTTCTGCGTGTGTCTGTCTTCACATGGCATTTTTCTCTTTTTAAGGAGACCAGTCATACTGGATTAAGGGCCCAGATTACTCCAATGTGATCACATCTTAATTAATTATATCTGCCATGATTCTGTGGTATCACCTTCTGTGGTACTGGGAGTTAGCACTTCAACATTAGCTTTTGCCTCAGTCTCCCATTTGGGTATGGACCATGACTTTGGTCTCATTCATCTCTCACTTTAGTCAATTGAACAGAGGAGGATATGTGTACACATATAATAAATATAAATAAATGCAAAATATCCACAATGAAACTGCTATAAGTAATGAATGAATTCAGTAAAATTGCAGGGTACAAGATTAATGCCCCCAGGTCAGTTGTTTCTATACACCAGCAGGGAGCAGTATGAGCAGGAAATTAAGAAAGCAGTTCCATTTACAGTAGTATCTAAAAGAATAAAACACCTCAGGATAAATTCAACCAGTGAGATGGAGTTTAACAAAATATTGCTGAAACAAATTAAGACCTAAGTAAATGAAAAGAACTTCTGTGTTTGTGGATTGAAACACTTAATATTTTTAAGATGATAGTACTATCCAGAATGATCTACAGATTCAGGCAATCCCTGTCAAAACCCCAGTGATCTATTAAAAAGATTTTTTATATATCGCTTTGACTGTGTCTGGTCATTGTGGCATGGGGGAATTTTTCATTGTGGCGTGTGGACTCTCTAGTTGTGTCATGAATGTGGGCCTCAGTAGTTTTGGCACTTAAGCTTAGTTACCTTGTGGCATGTAGAATCTTAGTTCCCTGACCAGGGATTGAACCTGCATCCCCTGCATTGCAAGGCGGGTACTTACCCACTGGACCATCAGGGAAGTCCCCCAGTGGTATATTTTTGCAGAAATAGAAAAACTCATCCTAAGATTTGTATGGCATTTCAAGGGACCTGGAATAGCCAAAGCACTCTTGAAAAGGAACACACTTGGAGGACTCATACTTCCTGATATCAAAACTTATTCCAAAGCTACAGTAATCAAAACAGTGTGGTGCTGTCATAAATATAGCCCTAGAGAACAGAATAGAGAGCCCAAAGGCAAACTCATGTTTACAGTCAATTGGTTTTTGATTTTATTTTAAAAATTAAAAAAAATTTTTGGCTGTGTGGTAAGGCTTGTGGGATCTTAGTTCCCTGACTAGGGATCAAACCCAGGCCCCCTGCATTGGGAGTGTGGAGTGTTAGCCACTGGATTAACAGAGGAATCTATCGATTTTTGACAGGGGTGGCAAGATCATTTAATGGGAAAAGGATAATCTTTTCAACACGCTACTGAGAAAACTAGATATTCTTAGTTCTTTTGAAAGAGTTTGGGATTTTTCTCTACAGTGTGAATACCTTGGTATCATTGATATTTAGGCTTAGAGAATTCTGTGTTGTGGACGCTGTCTTGTGCATTGAAGGGTGTTTAGTAGTACTCCTGCCTCTATCCACTAGATGCTGTAGCTCACCCCTAGTGAAAATTTCCTCCTAGTGAAATTTTGGATGGGGGAAAAATCACCCTTGTTGAGAACTACTACTATGAATTCTGAAATGTCAGGAATTATTGTGTAACTTTTAAACATTTAAAAAATATGTTCTGTGTATTTTAAAACATTAAAATTTTTTTCCCCTTGCTGTGCCAGGTGGCTTGTGGGATCTTCTTAGTTCCCTGACTAGGGGTTAAACCCATGCCCTCTGCAGTGAAAGCACAGAGTCCTAACTACTGGACCACCAAGGAATTAATTCCCTTAAATGTTTTATGTTTTAGTGAAAAAAGGCGACTCCTGTTTTGTTTCCTACTTTCACTACCAAAGATTTATATCTGGTTACTTAAACTTTAGTCTGGTAACCCAGCCACAGAGTATAAAGTATTTCAAAACAGAAAAATGTGTTCTGCAAATCAGTCAGTTTAAGTCTGTTTGTAAGTTAGAAACTACCTGAAGATGAAAAAAATCAGCCTTTAAATTTTAATACAGGTGAAAAGGAAAGGGAAAAAANGGAGGAGAAGGGGACGACCGAGGATGAGATGACTGGATGGCATCACGGACTCGATGAACGTGGGTCTGAGTGAACTCCGGGAGATGGTGATGGCCAGGGAGGCCTGGCGTGCTGCGATTCATGGGGTCGCGAAGAGTCGGACATGACTGAGCGACTGAACTGAACTGAATAGCAAGTGGGTGGTTGATAAGAGCCTTTTCCTAAAAAAGGGGTAAAATATTACAATAAAAATTTTATGATTTTAACCATTTTTAAGTGTACGGTTTCATGACATTAAGTACATTGACATAGTTGTACAAACTATTACCTTTCTTCATCTCTGGAACTGATAGCCTTTTTCATCCATTTAGTAACTTAACCCAGGCCCTCTTGTAAATGCTTTAGATAAATTAACTCATTCAGTCATGATAGCAACCCTGTAAGATAAGTATTTCTGTTATGTTCCAAGTGACAATACCGAGGCACAGAAAAGAACACACACTAGTCGTGAGTGGAGCTGGAATTCACACACCCCAGCAGTTCGCTCTGCTGTGCACTCAGCCACTATGCTGTGCTCTCAGCCGCTGTGCTGTGTTGCCCTCTTTTGGAATTACTTTCTTTTTAGTGGTAGGAGCAATTAAAAAATTTTTTTTTGTAGTTTATTCAAGTAAAATTAATAGGCTTTAGCAGTGTTATGGACTCTTAGTAAATTTAATTTGGCCATCTTTTAGACTTTTTTCCCTGAATATTTAAAAAGGATGTAGTTTGTATTATATTATGGTTAATTGTATATAAAAATTATATACCTTTTGGTTAATCATATAGAAAGGATTTCATTCCCCTTTTCAGCTTGTTTCTGGGTCAGTTGCCTTGCTGTTCTTTCCAATAGAGTGTATGGCATATGCAGATTATTTTCTGATTGTTTGATACAAACTTACAGGAAGGTACAGTATTATTACAGGAAGGTACAGAATTCTAATGTGATGCCATTTAAAGTCTAATGCCAGTTTGCATTGGATCATCTACTTCTTAGTATTTTCTGAATTCATGCTCTTCTTTTTCATGGATAATATGGATTTAATTGTAGTACTGGCAGTCTACAATGAAAAACAGTGCTCAAGAGTGAAAAGGGAGAAGAGCGTGCAGGTGGTCATTTGAACTATCAGTTGATGCAAAGAGATGGATATATTTTTTTAAATTTTGCTGTCTTTCTGTTAGGTACTCTTATGTCTGTTTTCATTCTTTAACTGAAGTACTTACCTTTCCCCCAAACCGGCGCTGCCCCTCCCCCTATTCCAGTAGATTTTTGCCTTGAGAACCCTTGACCTTGATTTTCCCTGTTTTATATGGTCTCATCCTGGTCAGACAGATTTATTCTATAGTCAGTTTGCTTTTCATTTCTCTTCATAGTTGCACCATCTTAAAAATTTTTTTTCCTCCTCTTATTTTTGTGCATCACTATATATGTTTGATGATGCCTTTTTTCATTTGTTCACTTGATATGTTTTGCATTCTCTATGCTTTTAAAAAGCTGTTCAGAATTTTTAGTAGCATATTTCACTGTAATGTACCTGTTTCCTTTTAAATGGCTACTTGTATGGTTTAAAGTGATTTTTGTATAATGAATAATGCTTTCATGAACCCTAAGGGTTTTTTTCCTCCTAATTGCAGACTAATTCCTTAAGATAGACTTCCAGAAATAGTATTAGATCTCTGAATAAATAGAAACAGTTTTAAAAGCTCTTGAATCATATTGCCAAATGCTTTCCTGAAGTGTTGTACCAGTTTTCATGCCAGCCTGCAAATATATAGAGTGTCCATTTTACCACAGCCAGCAGCAGCAGAGAATGTTTTGATGCTGACCTTTAAATCTAAGAAGAATTGACTTACAGCTCTGCTGGACCTTTATCCTAAATTACACCTAGAATTATAATTGTGGTTGAGATTAGGTTCAAGACAGGGAGGCCTGGCTACTAGTTTCTGTCCTTCAACTGCTTTTTGATTTCTGTTTTGATGCAGTCGGTGCCCAGATGAGGTTTCATTTACCGCTGTACCCTTTTGCATGCACCAATGACTGACTGTTTCTGATTTTCAGTCCCTTAATTATTATAATAAATTGGATGGTATGGAACAATGTGGTGTGTGTTTTAGATGACATTTCCCTTGAGAGCCTGGACAGGAATAGGTTTGGCACTCTCCTTCGCCCTTCAAGGGGCTCCATGGGCAGCAGAGGCATCCGAGATCAGGTTCAGTGGCCACCTTGTCCAGGGGGTGCTTCTCAGATGTAGCCTGAGTTACTGTTACTTCTTTACTTAGAAAATAATGAACATCTCTGGAGGTAAAGTGGCTTTTCCCTAAAAATTTTTATAGAATTCACAATAACTAAGAGCTGATAAAACGTTTTCCCTTGAGTAGAAGAAAAGTCAAGGGAAAAGCATTCCTGAAAGCTGATAATGTAGAAACTGCCTCTGGGTTCATGACAGCATTCGGTGCAGTTGAATGTCCTGGTCTTGGACCACTTGGGCTGAGGTGGCTTTAAGTTCTCTTGGTTCTCTCCTAATGTCACTGGCTGCATCTTAGTCCTCTCCTCCCGTTTCTTCCTCCCCTTTGACTTGCTTTCCTGCCAGTCTTACTCAGCCCCTGGACTTGACCACCTGTGTACTTCTGATTCCCAGATTCAAGTTTCTGGCTAGTTCTGTGAGCTCCACAGAAGCTCACAACTTTATTTGCTTAACTAATGAGTGCCTTAAACATCACGTGTCCAAATCAGTATGTGTGATATGAACATACAGATTTGTACTTACTGATAAATAGGTATTTCAACGACATTTTCCCCTTAGACTTTCAGCCATAAAAACATAAGGGGCTAAATTATAAATAAGATCAGTATAGGATTTGTAACATTGAAAGGAATGCCTTTCACTTTCATTTAGTAAGCTTTAGATCCGTGATTTCTTCTGGTAGGCAAGAAGGAAGTTTACCTATTTTCTTCTGAATGTCTGAACAAAGAAGGGTTCTTATTAAAGGGTTTTTTTAATGTGAGCTTCCATAATGCTATATACCTATACCGTTAAATGTCATTCTTTTTTTCCTCAGGTTAGTATTTCATATGTGAGCTGACAATAACGTGAAGTATTCTGTGGTGGTACAGCTTACTCAACAGTTCAGTTTTGTTAGTACCAATGCCTTTGTAGATTATCGTATGCATTTATTTATTGTATTTTAATTCACATTTCTTTTTGTACTGTTATTTGTGCTCTCATAAAAACGAAGAGGAAACAGAAGAAACAAAATGTTAATAATACAATTGAAATAAATGTGAAAGTCACTAGGTATTCTGAAAGTGGTAATGCGATTGGACCCCTATTTGTACTTAAACTGGCTGCTTATGTTTGTATATCATATGTGATAATTTTGACACTGATGAAAACTCAGTGTAACTGAAGAAGGACCCTAGTATAGTTTACAGCATCACAATGAGAGCGGTTGAAGCCAAGACTGCTTTCAAAGCTGGCAGTATCAGTTAACTAGTAGTTACCCATTCTTTGCTAGACTTTATTCTTTGCCCCATACTCTTTCTTCACGTGGCTTCTCCAGAGTCCCTTTTTCCAGATTTTGTAAATTTAAGTCAGTGAATGTTTCTTGTGATCTTCAGGTAGAAACAAATCCTGGGTGAAGATTGGTAATAAGCCCTACCTAGGTCACTGTGCATTCTTCTCCAGTGGGGGGTGGAATGCTGTGATGAGCATCAGTGGTAGTAGGGAGTGAGCTTTTCTAACTTGGGAGAAGGAATGCTGGCAAACAGAAATGCATTATGATACTCAGAAAAGGACAGTAGCAAAAGCCAGTTACATGTACAATAGAGAGAGACAGGTGTCAGAGATAAAGTTCTATGATGTGAGAAGTTAGAGATTAGTGTGTTAGTTATCTGCTTGAGATACAGAGTCACAGAGCTTGTCAGAATGTGGCTTGCAACACTCCTTTTTCTTTACAGTAATAAAAAAAGTTAGGGTTTCCTAAGACAAAGTTTAAAGAAAATTGGTAAGACAACATCTCATTTCTTATAAGATCTCTGAGCAACTAAAAAAAAAAAATCACTTTTGTCTACTAAATATTGCTTTAAGTAAGCCAAGAAATTAGAAAATTTGAGGTGAGAATTATTTAGAAAATTAATTTTATCTGTATTTTTTATTTAAGTGAGTGTTTGTACCTTAGTTTTTTGTACCTTAGTTTTTAAAACTAAACATGCACCCCCTACCCANAGGAGTTCCTCTTTCAGTATCCTATCATTTTGCCTTTTCATACTGTTCATGAAACGTCTGCACTTTGCTGGAGCAGCTGTGAAGAGATACCCCATGTCCAAGGTAAAAGAAACCCAAGTAAGGTGGTAGGTGTTGTGAGAGGGCATCAGAGGGCAGACACACAACCATAATCACAGAAAACTAGCCAATCTGATCACATGGTCCACAGCCTTGTCTAACTCAGTGAAACTAAGCCATGCCGTGTGGGGGTCACCCAAGATGGACTGATCATGGTGGAGAGGTCTGACAGAATGTGGTCCACTGGAGAAGGAAATGGCAAACCACTTCAGTATTCTTGCCTTGAGAACCCCATGAACAGTATGAAAAGGTTTGGCTCATAGACACCCGATTTCAACATATAACAAATAAGTGGTGTTATCACCTTGCCCTGATCTCTTCTTCATCCTGCATTCCTTATCTTAGAGAATTTACCTTCACTGAGCTGCTCAAGACAGGAATTTGGGAATCACCCTCTTCTCCATCTTTTGGTGACAAAATAGATTACCAAAATTGTCACCTTGTCAATCCTATCTTCAAACACCTCTCTAATTTTCCTCTTTTCCTCCTTTCTCTTCTTACTGCATCAGCCCAGGCCCTTATCAGCTTCCTGGATTACTGCAGCAGCAGTAATTGGTCTTCTTGCCTCCAACCTTGATGCCATGCCATCCTTTCTCCATAATGGAGCCAAAGTGTACTTTTTTTTTTTTTTAATAAGATCACTCTCCTGTTTAAATCCTTTGATGCTCTCCATTCCCTTATCAAACTACCTCTCTTGGTTGTAAAAATCCTTCAGTCTTTCTCCTGCTTAATTCTTTAGCCATCTCTCAAAGTGTCCTTGCACCCAGGTGAACCCGAGCCATCTGGGATTATTTTCAGTTTCTACAAAACCATCCTCCAAAGCTTATCTCTGCCTAAAGCGAGAATCTCTTCACTCCAGCCCCTGGTTGGCTCACCTTCAGGACTCAGCTTAAGCTTTACCATTCCTGGGAAATGACCCCAGCCTCACCCATTTTTCAGGGGTTGATCCAGGGGCCTCCTAGCTCTATGCTATAATTGGCACTTAACAATTTAAAAAATTAATTAATTACTTTGACCGCATTGGGTCTTCACTGTGGCATGTGAGGTTTTTCTTTGTGGCGCATGGGCTTCTCTCTAGCTGTGGCACACAGGCTCATCAGTTGTGATGCCTGGGGCTTAGTTGTTCCATGGGACATGGGGTCTTATTTCCCTGACCAGGAAATGAACTCATGTCCCCTGCACTGGAAGGCAGATTTTTAACCCCTGGACCAGCAGGAAAGTCTCTTACTTAACTTTTGTAGAATTTCTGTGCTCCAGGCCCTAGGTTACCCGGCACCCCTCTTTGGAGTTTCTGTTTTAGTGGGAGTTGGGGTGGAAGGCTCCGGCACTAAGTACATAGTCTCTGGTTAGGGTTGAGCTAGTGCCACGGAAGCTGCTGCTGCTGCTAAGTCACTTCAATCGTGTCCGACTCTGTGCGACCCTCCAGACGGTAGCCCACCAGGCTCCCCCGTCCCTGGGATTCTCCAGGCAGGAACACTGGAGGGGGCTGCCATTTCCTTCTCCAATGCATGAAAGTGAAAAGTGAAAGTGAAGTCGCTCAGTTGTGTCCGACTCTTCATGACCCCATGGACAGCAGCCTACCGGGCTCCTCTGTCCATGGGATTTTCCAGGCAAGAGTACTGGAGTGGGGTGCCATTGCCTTCTCCAGCCAGGGAAGCTAGGATAAGGTATTAATGGAATGAATAACAGAGAACCAGCCTTAGCCTAGGGATCAGGGATGGCTTCCTTGAGGAAGCGATGGCTGCATGGGAACTCTTAAGGATGGGGAGGAGTTGGTGGTCAGGGAAGGAAGATGGTGGGAAGGAGTGTTGGTGGTATTCTAGGCAGAGGAACATCACAGGCACCCTGAGTGGTGAGGTCACCCGGCTCTTTGTGGAGCTGGAAGAAGCCAGTGTGGTGGGTGTGTGGAAGCAGGTGGGGAGAGATGAAGGGTGATGCGAGGGAGGAGAGTGAGGTCAGCCCCTCTTGGGCCATGGGGCTGCACTAAAGAGGACTTTGGCTTTCATCCCAAGGGCCCTGGGAAGCCATTATGGGCTTTTAAGCAGAGGAGCAGGGCTTCCCTGGTGGTTTAGCAGTAAAGAATGCACCTGCAATGCAGGAGCCGCAAGAGATGTGGAGTTTGATCCCTGGGTNTGAGAGAGTAGGGGTCCTGGAGTTCCACGTCCTGAGTGTCCCATGTCCAGTATGTTGACCTCCTACTCCATCAGAAAATGGACTCAAGGAGGAGCTGCTTGGCATCCCACTGGGCCAGGGTGTCCTTACTCTCCTATTTATTTGTACCTACCATGTAAGATTGTGGCCTGGAGAGAACTTACCCTGTGACAGGTGTCACAGGGATCCGGATCCTGAGGTTTTCCCCCCAGGAGGCCTTGATCTTGGTTTCTTCATCCCCTGTAGCTAGAGTCCAGGTGTTGAGGAAAACAGAGCATCCTTTCATTGTCTAGGACAGATGGTCTCCCTTCCACTAAATAGGAAACTTTTAACATTCGAAACTTGTCTATTTTCCAAGAGATTTGTTAATGGAAGTAATGGAAGTATCATGGTACTTTGGATTTACAAGTGACATGGATTTTTGATCTCTGATAAAGAGACTCGTTAGGTATTCCCCTCCTCCCCCATCACCAGGATAACGCAAGTTGTTTTTTTAAAAAAGCACCGACAAAAGAGTTAACCTCTAAGAGCCCTTGATGAAGTATCTGACTAATATTAATAATATTAGTAAGCAAAACAGAAAAACTGGAGGAAAATAGAAAACAAAGGGACTAATTTGCTAATTAGCAGATATAATGCAAAGAACAGAATGACAGAATATAAAAGCTAAGCACAAGAAGCATGTGTCGTTAAAAGCAAATAGGAAATAAGCAGGGTGACAGTATATACAGCCTTGATGTCCTCCTTTTCCTATTTGGAACCAGTCTGTTGTTCCATGTCCAGTTGTGTTAAATATAAAACTATGGCAGAATGACAGAACTACAAGCCTCAAACATTTGAAGACAGCTTATAAGAAAAGGTTGAGGGTGGAGGACCCTCTGTGCTCCTTAAAGTCATTCAAAGGGTGAATTTGCCAGAGGAGGGAACTATGGGGGAGGTACTCTTCTAAAGAGGAACCCCACCCACACACATGCCCAGTTTGCAGAAGTCCTTCTCACCTCAGGTTGTGGTGAAGAAGCATGCAGCGTTTGTGAGGTGCCACACAAATAGTCCAGGAGTGCTCATGATAGCCTGAGCTCCCTGATGGGTTTCAGGGAGGCATTTTTTTAAAGGCCAGGTGGTGAGATCCCTGACGGTCCAGCGATGTGATCTCACTGCTGTTGGCCTGAGTTTGATCCCTTGTTGGGGACTAAGATCCCGTAAAGGGTGCGGCCAACAAAGAAGACCAGGTGAGGGATGGAGGAATCATGGAGTATGTGATCAGCTCACACACAGTTCTCTGATTGGTTGATGGGGAGGTAACAGGCAGTGAGGAGTTGACATTATCAAGCCTTAGGCTGGGGCCTGTGTGCTCATGGTCGTCAAGTAACTTAACATCTTTCATTTTGTGGGGGTTTTATCAGCTGTAAAAACAACTCAGGAAATGTGCCTCGTCTTCTGTTATCTAGGTACTTCACAGAGGAGCAAAAGCAGATGGAGGTGGTCGAGGGGTCTGTCCTAGGAAGGTCCCATAGGCAGCTTCTCATTTAAAGTAAGTATAATGAGAATGGTTGCTGGTACAGCTTTAGATTATTGGTAGGAAATAAAGGAGTGTTTGGAAAGTTTTTTGGTAGACAAAGTAGTTTTGATATAGTAATGACTCCATTGAGTTAAAGATCATGTGGTGTGAAAGGACAGCCAGTGTTACGGAATTTGCCAGTACGTAGGATCATTGTCACTTCTCAAAAGATTTTAGGCAAGTTGAAATCAGGCAAAGATTTCTGGAGAAGATCTGTTTTAATTCAAGACACATTTGATTGTGTACAAGACTGCAAAGAAGTGGGTTTTTAAAGATTAAAAGGGACTGTCTCTACTATTAAGGAGCTTATGATCAGTTGGTTTGAACTGAACATACTTTAAGAAAATCAGATAGGGCTGATAGAAGCATTGAGCAGAGGTTGAGACCCCAGATTTGATAACTGTGTGAAAACAAGAATGAACCATGGACAAGTTCTGGGGTTTTAGAGGCCTGGGGCTTCTCTGGTGGTTAAGAGTAGAAACCAGTAGCAATTGTATTGAAAAAGCTTTCAGAGCTACCAGATCACATCACAGCTTAATTTCAGATAGTCTCAGCTTTTGAAATTAGTTGTTTGGTAGAAATTTAGCACATGTCTTTCTGTGGAAATTATGTTGTAGTGAGGGGTGATTAGGTCCTCAGTCCACAGGCCATTTAATGCATCATGTCTTTGAAGTATGTATTACACTCTTCGGTCAAAAAGCATCAGTTATTAGCAATAGAATAAGATTCAGCCCAGTACATTTCATTTGCACCAGATATTTTGGATGTCTATAATTTATTTGACAAACATTGGTACTACACAACCGACCTGATAGACATGTCTTAAAACATCTCTTTGGGACCATCCGTGCAGAGTTTCAGATCGAGATGCCCAAGATCAAAGATTCTTCATTCCCCAAGATGTTGCTCTTGCTCCTTCTCAGATTGGGAGAAGGGATCCTCCTTGGTCTTGAGGTTCTGATGGGTCTTTTCTCTAGTAGTCATCTTCTAGATGAGAATGAGAGAGAGAGTGAGAGGGGAAAAGGGGTAAGAAGGGAGTGTTTTAGGATAGTGGTTTTCAAACTGGATTTTTAAACAGTGTTTATCAAAATTGAAAGAGTAGAATAGAAAATATTAGAATATATTGCACGTTGTTATGGCAAGTATTGTTCGATGAAACTGTTTCAGTTCTCTTTGTATGTACTACATCATGGTATGTACCGTGTATTTATCATTGGCTTCAAAAATTTAATACTGTTTCGGTAGATGAATTGCTGTAGGTTGGGTTTCAGGTATACTGTTGTACGGTCCTGGGACTTTGTTAATTTTGTTTCTACTGTGGGCCAAGTGATAGGCCTTCTTGCCTTTGACTGGGTTATCTTTACCTGCCATATAATGAAATACAGTTTTATAGAGGGTGGAATCTTTTTTTTTTTTAAGGGGCTTCCTAGTAGTTGCTGGTCTAAAGGCAGATAAAAACAGAAAACTAAGACACAGAGGTTGATGCCTTTCTCCTTTCTTCATTTCAGTGTTGTAAGTAGAATGTAAAACTTCCTGGTCAAGGGACTTTGCTGGTGGCCCAGTGGTGAAGACCCAGTGCTCTCACTGCAGAGGTTGCGGGTTGGATCCCTGGTCAGGGAGCTAAGATCCCCTGTGGCGTGGCCAAAAACCAAAAAGACCTCTTAGTTGAGTTTTGTACAGAAGTCAACAAGGATTCATCTGTGATTGAGAAGAAAACAAGATAGACTAAGTGACATTTAGCAGGCACTCGGTAAGTATTTGTGGACTGGCTAAGTGAATGGAGAGAGTCTGAACATTTGCCTAGGATCATTGACCTACTTATTAGTGAATATGAAGCCACAAGTGAACGGAGGTGATTATCTTTCCCTTATTTTAATACTGTGCTCTTGGAAGGGAGAGATAAGAGGAAAGGAATCCCAAATTGGCAACTGGTTGATTAAAAACAGTCCCTGTGGCCAGTTTTGTATCTGGATGGCCTTTCTGTTTGAAGAGAAATGGATAAACCATTCATGCAGAGAGCTACTGGGTGGTGGTTTTAGTTTTGAGGGATATTGGCCCATTGTTCACTTTTTCTTTCTTCCCAGTTATTGGAAAAGTTGATTGTGAGGAAGGCTGATTGCTTTCAGGGAGTTATCATTTTCCTCCTGGGGGATGTTTGGATGAGAATGAAGGGACTGCTTTGGCGAGGGCAACAGCTGCTAAACAATCTGTTTGGGGATTAGGTACAAGTTGGTATGTAGTTGAAATCTGCCTCCTGGTTCCTGAAATTATGTTTCTTTGCCTCAAGGGTAAATGTTTTTATGCTTATTCCGGTTACATTCATTTAGTTCTGGCTGGTAATTTTTCTAACTGATAACCTTCCTCTCTAGTGAGGTGAAAGTCGCTTAGTCGTGTCCAACTCTTTGCAACCCCATGGGCTATACAGTCCATGAAATTCTCCAGGCTAGAATACTGGAGTGGGTAGCCTTTGCCTTCTCCAGGGAATCTTCCCAACCCAGGGATCGAACCCAGGTCTCCTGCATTGCAGACATATTTATTACCAGCTGAGCCACACGGGAATCACTCTTTAAGGGCGCTTCTTTGATAGTTTTTGACAGCTACTTACTATGAAGCAATTAAAAATGTTGCTTCTGTCTTCCCTTAGTTTTTGCTCAAAATTTAATCGCAAGTTGGTCATAGCAGGATGTTTGAATGAAAAAATTTGCTATTTATTACTTAACCATTTTGGTAATGGTAGAGATGGAAGATGCCTTTTGATCCTTTGGATGTCAGTATCAAGCAAGATTTACCCATAGTTTGAGTTGGAATTTAGAGTCTAATAACCTTTAGAAGCACTGTGTGTGTGATCAATTGCTCAGTTGTGTCCAACTGTTTATGACCCTATGGACTGTAGCTCGCCAGTCTCCTCTGTCCATGGAATTTTCCAGGCAAGAATACTGGAGTGGGTTGCTATTTCCTACTCCAGGGGATCNCACTGTGTGTGTGATCAATTGCTCAGTTGTGTCCAACTGTTTATGACCCTATGGACTGTAGCTCGCCAGTCTCCTCTGTCCATGGAATTTTCCAGGCAAGAATACTGGAGTGGGTTGCTATTTCCTACTCCAGGGGATCTTCCCGACCCAGGGATCAAACCCAGTCTCTTGTGTCTCCTGCGTTGGCAGGCAGATTCTTTACCACTGTGCCACCTGGGAAGCCCCTTAGAAGCATTTGTAGTAGAATTTATTTAGCTGGTTGAATCCTAAGCTTGATAGTGGGCTGGAGTTGTATACATGTGTCATATTTCAGACCAGTTATGGTACTAATATTGTCAAATGTTTACAGAAGAGACTAAATTATTGCCAGCCTATTGCCCATTGCCCATTTAGCACTGTTCTGTTCTTTTTGATTATCTGAGTAAATAGTTTTTTTAATACTGTAGAGATAAGAACCTGCTGCTGCAGGGCTTTTGGGGCTTCATTTGTGGTGTGTGCTGACTTCTGTATATCAGATAATAATCTGATATCTAAATATCCAGAGTCAGGGTCTTAATGCCCCAGTATGTATTTAGGTCTGGCCCTGATGGCTCAGTTGGTAAAGAATCTGCCTGCAATGCAGGAGACCCTGGTTTGATTCCTGGGTTGAGAACATTCCCTGGAGAAGGGCTAGGTTACCCACTCCAGTATTCTGGCTGGAGAATTCCGTGGACTTTTTAGTCCACGGGGTCGCAAAGAGTTGGGCAAGACTGAGCGACTTTCATGTTCACTTACAAGTTGTCAGTTCAGTTCAGTTTAGTCGCTCAGTCATGTCCGACTCTTTGCGACCCCATGAATCGCAGCACGTCAAGCCACCCTGTTCATCACCATCTCCCGGAGTTCACTCAGACTCCTGTCCATCGAGTCTGTGATGCCATCCAGCCATCTCATCCTCTGTCATCCCCTTCTCCTCCTGCCCCCAATCCCTCCCAGCATCAGAGTCTTTTCCGATGAGTCA
>SJYV01013093.1:101441-145220 GCA_006410875.1 Neotragus pygmaeus | reverse complement strand
TTTTTTTTTTTTTTTTTTTTTCCAAAAAAAAAAATTTTTTTTTCATTTTTCCCCTTTTATTTTTTTTTATTGTTTTTTTAATTTTTTTTTTTTTTTAAATTTGTAATTTAGTTTAATTTGTTTTTGTAAGGTTTTGGATTTGGGGAGGGGGGTGTAGCTTTTTTTTTTTCCCTCTACAATCTGACTCTGTGGAGGGATGACTGCTGTCTTTTACTTGTTCTACAGTTTTTTGGTATTTCCAGATAACATGCTTAAACCAACATTTCTGAACTTGTTCCAATTTTAGAATTTATTTCTTAACTTGCCACTGTGGAAGATATTTTAGGTTTTAAACGTTGCGTCCCTCCCCACACTATGTACTTTGTGTATTCTAGGTATGGCTGTATGACAAATTCTGGTTAACCAAGTTTGCATTATTAGGATTACATAATACTTACATCTGTGCCATGTTGTGTGTGCTGTGATTACATTTTCTTCTGAAACAACATTTTGTTTTATCCAGACTTAATGAATCTTTGTGTTCATTTACTTAATAGTTTTCCATACACTCATCATTTATTCAGCTCCAAACCCTCCTTCTGATGTTTAACTCTCCTTTCAATATAGTCAGACACATCAAGTAATCTTTCAGTGTTTTTCAGTTTTTTCTTGGATTCTTTTAACCTTCTATTCCATTTTGGACCGGCTTCTTGTAGTGGAGCTTTTTTTCCCCATCATCATGGGAATTCTCTTTGGCTTTTTCTGTGTGCTTATTACCACTTGTAGCTGCCTCATTATTGAAGCGTGAGAGGCAAATAGCTTTAGACCTAGACTACAGGGGCTCTTTATTAGAGCCTCTGACCAAACAATATGGCTGTTAGTTTAGAAGTCAAGGTGGGAAATTATTTTTCCTCGGAATTTTGAAGGCATTGCTCTTAAGTGTCTTCTAGTTTCTGGTGGTGTGGAGAATCTGGTGGCCATTCTGATTCCTGGTCCTTTGTAAGAAACCTTTTTCTTCCCGGGAGCCTTTAAAAGAATTTGTCTGCCAGTGCAGGAGATGTAGGATATGTGGGTTCAATCCCTGAGTTGGGGAGATCCCCTGGAAGAGGAAATGGAAACCCGCTCCAGTTTTCTTGCCTGGAGAATCCCATGGACAGAGGCGCCTGGCAGGCTACAGTCCACGGGGTTGCAGAGAGTCAGACATGACTAAAGTATGCACACAGCGCAACTTTATTCCTGATGCTGTGAAAGTTTTTAGTGATGAGTCTTAATGTTATTCTCTGGGGGGTGGGAAAACCACCAAAACTCATTATACTAGACCCTTTTAATCTAGAAACATGTGTTCTTCAATGCTAGAAAATTTATTATTTCTTTGATACTGGGCTCTGAAAAGGAAGAATGCCTGTTAACGGGGTTTTTTTTTTTTTGACTTCTGAACCAGTTGTCTTTTTTTTAACTTTCTCTTTTTTTTCTTCCTGTTTCCTATCTTGGTTGTTGCTGTTCTTTGTGTTCTAATTCTTTTACTGAATTTGAAATTTTTAGCATCTGTTTTAAATTTTGAAATTTTTTGACTTGTTTTATGAATGTCTCTTTTAATGATATTTTTATTTCACTAGTGAATATCTTTTTTCTGAGGATATTAATCTCACATCTTGAAATTTTTCCTGTTCCCTGCTTTACTTATTTGTTTTTATATTAAAATTTCTTTCCTGCTTCCCTCTGTTTTGCTTCTTGGTTTTCAAATTAAAGTCTTAAATGTTCGATGATCCTTGGCTGTCCAGATTCACGTGTGAAGCTTTTTTTTTTTTCCCTTTTAAAGTGAACGGGAGGGTGTATTTTCATGGAACGCTTATAGTATGATATTCCTCTTTGAAGGGTAACTAGTTGATCTGATTTTCTTTGAGAGACCTTCAGTTGGCAGTGTTGGTAGGTCTTTTTTCTTGTAGGCATTTGTTTTCCATAGATTTTCCTGCCTCAGAGGTAAGCTTTCCTGCCAAGATTCTGTGCTGTGTTGGGAGAGAGGAGGGTGGTAGGTGGTGGGTAGTTACCATTCAGTATTTACTCTTGCACTTCATCCTCGTTATACCTTCCCTCAGAATTGGCCTTTGCAGTCTCCCTAAGTGTAAATTTTCCAAAATGAAGGGCTGGGTATCTGGTTGGGATTCCTGGGTTATGCAGTCTGGGAGTTGCTCATTATATAGTGTTTTTAACCAGTTCCTTTTAGCCTACCCTGACTCCTGATTCCTGAACCTTTCTAGGCTTTTCTGGGCACTTACCCTCAACAGCTTCACTAGGCAATGTCTGTTGTCTTCATCCATTTACTTTCTAGCTTCCAGAATTATAGTTTGCTACAATTGTGTGTGTGTGTGTGTGCGCGCGCACGTGCGTATGTATATGTAAGTCTTTTTTTTTTTTTTTGGCTTATGTATGGTCTCTGCCTTAAAATAATTATTATTTAATGTTGGACTTACAGGAAATATTATTGCTTCATTCTGCTGAGGAGAGGATAGGTGTTCTGGTGAGGCCTCCTTTGGTTTTTGTGTTGGGACTGTCAGCTGCATTACTTAGGACCTTCATGTGTACTTATTTTATTGGATAAATGTCAGAAGTTTTGTGATTGGTTAAGGTTATTAAAGTTTACTTATTTTGAATAGACTATCAGTGCTTTTCAACTTATTTTATTAAGATATAGTAATTCTAGTAAGTTAAATTTCAGTAAAATGTATTTTTAAAAAAATTAACATTGCATTAAAACTGTTTGTTAAAAGATCTCTCTTGGTGCTTTATGGATAATCTCTCTAAAAGGAGTATATTCTTTAATACAAGGGGGATGTGGGGTTTAGGTTTTTAAGATGTTCAGTATTTTTAGATTCAGAGTAGTAGTTCGGTAGGGCTGCCATGACAACATGCCACTGACTGGGTGGCTTGAACAACAGAAATTAATTTTCTCTCAATTCTGGAGACTGGATTGGAGACTGAGGTGTTGGCAGGTTTGGTTTCATCTGTGGGCCCCTCCTTGGTCTGTAGGGGGCACCTCACACAGGCCGCACATAGTCCTCGCTTAGTCTGTGTCCCATTCTCTAACACGGATACCGGTCGTGTTGATTAGGGCCCCTGTATATGACCTAATTTTACCTTAATTGTCTCTTTAAAGATCCTGACTCCACATGCAGTCACATTCTGAAGTGCTTGGTGTTAGGACTTCAACGTATGAATTTGGGTGAGTGGGAGTAATAAAATTCAGCCATTAAAAAATATTTTTATTATCTCTTATGCTTTGAAAGCAGTATTGTTTCAAATACAGTTGAGAAAGGAATGTACTTGTGTAGCCCAGTAGAAATATTACTAGTATGGTCTGCGTGGAGCTTTTCTTGTGGCTCAGACGGTAAAGAATCTGTTTGCAGTGAAAGAGACCCAGGTTCAGTCTCTGGGTTGGGAAGATCCTCCGAAGAAGGGAATGGCTACTCCAGGATTCCTGCCTGGAGAAATCCATGGACAGAGAGGACTCTGGTGGGCAACAGTCTGGGGTCGCAAAGGGTTGGACATGACTTAGTGACTAACACATGGTCTTTGTAGGCAGATATACAGGCCTGGCTTGAATCTTAGCCTTGCCTCTTTATAGTTCCCTAATTAACCTCTGTGAGACTTGCTCCCAAATCTGTGATCTGGAAATAACAGTATATCACAGGGTGGTTGTATGAAATTAAAGACTATGTTAAAGTGCCTGGACATAGAGTTGCCTCTCAAATATTCACTATTGGATTTTTCTCCCCCTAAAATACTGTATTTTGTCTATTCCGCCCCTTATTTAATATCAAAAAATGTCAGTTTCAAATATATATATATTATTAAAAAATTACCATATGCTTTTATATTCACAAGTGATTTTAAATACTGGCAATTTCATAAGGTTCAACTGAAAAATGTATTTAAATCAGTCCCTCAGTTAAATTTCCTGTCATTGGTTGTTGGTTTAACATTCTTAAACATACATAATATACTTACTTGGGGTTTCTTGGGTGGCTAGTGGTAAAGAATCTACCTGCTAATGCAGGAGACGCAGGTTTTATCCCTGGGTCAGGAAGATGCTGTGGAGAGGAGGTAACGGCAACCTGCTCTAGTATGCTTGCCTGGGAAATGCCATGGACAGAGAGCCTGGCAGGCTGCGGTCCATGGGATCACAAAAGAGTTGGACAGGACTGAGCATGCAAATACTTTAAGTGAAACCTACAGAAATGTAATCTGCTTAATCAGTGCGCATTTCAAAGACTTCTGATGTTTAAGGACAAACAGCTTTTCAAAATGCTTATTTCACCTTTATCAATGAGATAGTGCCCTGTTCCCATTCTGACAGTATCAAAGTTAGAAAAGATATCTTGTTTTAGCTTGCATTTCTTTGTCTAGTGAGCCTCAGTATTTTCCATGTCTTTATAAGGTTTCTCTAAATGTTTTGTGAATTGTCCATTTTTATATTGGGGTATTTGTGTTCTTATTTTTTTTAAGTATCTTTTCCATTGCTTCTAGATTTACTTGTGTAAAAGTTGAAAATTCTGTTTTCTTACTTGTTAATTAAGCTAAAGAGAATAGAAACTTTCATTTCCTGATTGAAGAAGCTGAAACTAAAAAGACCAAAATGCATATAAACTTGGTTGTTAAAGGAAGGATTCTAGGTTTAGATAGCTCAAGTTTGAATCCTGATTTTATGGTTTAGTACCTTAATAGTCTTAGGCAAGCTGTTTAACTTCCAAACCTCAATTTCTTCACCTGAAAAATGGGAATAACAACAGATGGTACCTATTTCATATTACTAATGCAAGAATTGGAGAAGGCAATGGCACCCCACTCCAGTACTCTTGCCTGGGAAATCCCATGGGTGGAGGAGCCTGGTGGGCTACAGTCCATGGGGTCGCTAAGAGTTGGACATGACTGAGTGACTTCACTTTCACTTTTCACTTTCATGCATTGGAGAAGGAAATGACAACCCACTCCAGTGTTCTTGCCTTGAGAATCCCAGGGACTGGGGGGCCAGGTGGGCTGCCGTCAATGGAGTTGCACAGAGTCGGAGACTTAGCGACTTGGCAGCAGCAGCAGTGCAAGTATTAGCTGAGATAGTGGTTGAAAAGCTCTTATCCAGTGCAGGTTGCATAATAAGTACTGTGTGGAAGGTAGGCTATGTGTGATAAGATTAGTTAATGGTTGTGGGAGTAGAATCCTTAATTCTAGTGCCCTTTTGGCATTCCCCGTCTTTTCACTAGAAACCTCATCTGCGTTTAAATAGAGAGTAGTACTTATTTTAAATAGTATTTATAATTTTTTAATTCAAGACAGGATGTGTTTCCAGCTAACTGTAATTAGCCTTAAAACAATCTCAAGATTTCTTGAATACGTCTGTTTAGTTGCTTTTTCTAATTTTGTGATAATAGTTTAAAAATAGAATAAAACTAACAACATTGCAACTCTTCTATAGTTCAATAAAAATAAAAACAATAAAATATAGTACACCATATTTAGGAGGGATTCCTATTGTAACTTGCTGTTGGTTTTCAGTAGCAATCTTAACTGACCCATGATTATGACAGTGCTGGTTTTGCTTTGAACCTGGTTTTGTTACAACACAAAGCACAGGGTGCATAGATGCACACCCTGGATGTATCTTGATTATTGGGAAAGTTAAGGCTTGTACAAGAACTCTTTTGACCAAAAGGCTAGTAGATATTGCTTGGTTAAATACTAAGATAAAGTGGTGACTCACCCTTCACCCCCCTCGCCACCCCAGTAGAGTTTGAAAGCAGGATCTTTGTGTCCAGTCTTTTGAAATTAGATTATAATATAGTCACTGTTTTGCCATCATTAGTAGTACTTTTAATCTATAGCAGGACTATTTAAAGGGCAGATGTCATTCTTTGTTTTGCATTTCAGTCTTTATTTTGTAATGTTCTTACTGTCTTTTCAAAGTAATGTTACGCTGTTTACAAGCTGAGTGTGTTTTAGATTTTTAATTTAGTATTTATTTCCTACTTGCATTTCAGAGATTAACAAGCAATTTGATTGCTCCAGGTTCATGTTTTTGGAATTGTTCTTCTGTTGTACAGATTTTCTTTCATATACGCTGTGAGCAATCAATATGATACACTGACATACATCCTTCAGTTCAGTCGCTCAGTCGTGTCCGACTCTTTGTGACCCCATGAATCGCAGCACACCAGGCCTCTCTGTTCATCACCATCTCCCGGAGTTCACTCAGACTCGTGTCCATTGAGTCCATGATGCCATCCAGCCATCTCATCCTCTGTCGTCCCCTTCTCCTCCTGCCCCCAATCCCTCCCAGCATCAGAGTCTTTTCCAAGCAGTCAACTCTTCTCATGAGGTGGCCAAAGTATTGGAGTTTCAGCTTGAGCATCATTCCTTCCAAAGAAATCCCAGGGTTGATCTCCTTCAGAATGGACTGGTTGGATCTCCTTGCAGTCCAAGGGACTCTCAAGAGTCTTCTCCAACACCACAGTTCAAAAGCATTAATTCTTCAGTGCTCAGCCTTCTTCACAGTCCAACTCTCACATCCGTACATGACTATGTATAAACTGTTTAACCCTTCATAATCCCTTCTGTAATATCTAGTTAAATGTTGATTGAAGTATTCTTGCAGTGGCTTGTAATCTTTTCTCTTAGGGTTTATCTGAATAATGTGAATTATATTTATTTTCAGATCTTGTGTTTTTCCAAGTACTTGTTGCTTTTTTTGTGCTGTTTAGCAGAATAAAACAGGGTTTACGCTGTTTGGTATTTTATATTCTGTTTTTACTATATTCCAGTATTTTAGGTTTTGGATGGTGGTTGTCTGTTTTTCTTTTTTATTGAAGTTTAGTTGATTTACAGAGTTGTGATAGTTTCAAGTGTACAGCAATGTGATTCAGTTTTATACACATATATATCTATTCTTTGCCATTATAGGTTAGGTTATTACAAGATACTGACTACAGTTCCCTGAATATAGTTTACTGTGCACAGTAAATCTTGTTACTTATCTAGTTTATATATAGTAGTGTGTATCTGTTAATCCCAAACACCTAATTTATTCCTTCACTTCTACCTTTGGTATCCATGTTTGTTTTCTAACACCTGCAATTTTTAAATGTTGATGTTTATTGCTTGTGGACAAATCATTTGGTAAGCAGTCTTCCTTTGTAACAGCCACTCAGTCTATATTTTCCCACTTATTTATTTACCCACTTTTGTGTAGTAAGCCTCATTTCCCTATTCTCTTATTTGCTCATCCTCTCGTAAGTCATTGGCATTATCCAAAGAAAAACAAAGCAGTAGTAATTTCACTGGACAAAAATGGTGAAAGAGTGTGGACTTTTAATTATGCCTGGATTACCCCCTAAGAGTTCGGTGTTTTCAAAATGGACCAAGGCAAGGAATTCCAGTTTTTATGTCTACCACTGAAAGTAGCTTGAGTTTCTATGTTTATTTTGTGGAATGATAGTGTTATTATTTTTACTTATAACGTGTACTGTTACTGAAGATTTTTTGACCTATAGACAAGTTTTGTTAGAAGTTTCTAGCAGAGATTAACCATACCCACAGAAAGTTTTACATTGTAATTGAATAAATAAGATTTAGAATAAGATTGACCCCTTAAAATCTGATCTTTTTAAAGGCTATTGGGTAGTACTTCCATGTTTTTTATAATACATTTCAGATTTTACAGTCTTTTCTTTACAGTCCTAACTAATGAACATTTTTAATTTAAACCCATAGTCATATGCTACTTAAATTTGCAAAATTTTATGTTAAATGATTTGTTTTACCAATTTGTATGTTGGCTGATAATCTAAAAAAACTTTACATTTGGTAAATTGGCTCAGATGGTAAAGCATCTGCCTACAATCCAGGAGACCCGGGTTCAGTCCCTGGCTCGGGAAGATCTCCTGGAGAAGGAAATGGCAACCCACTCCAGTATTCTTGCTTGGAAAATCCCATGGACAGTGGAACCTGGTAGGCTACAGTCCATGGGGTCACAAAGATACGGACACGACTGAGCACTTCACTTTAACTTTCAATGTTTTTCTTAATATACTTTTTCACAGTTTTTTTGATTGACATTCCCTTTGTGTTGTCTTTGAAAATAAGCATGACTGATAGCACTTAGGTAGCCAGGCATGCCTGTAATGAATGCTGCTATGTGCATTTTGAGGCTGTGGAGGCAATTTTTTTTTTTTTTGGAACTGAACTTGATACTAGGGTTAAACTTAAAGATGAATAGAATTGCAGTTTTGGAGAAAGAAAGCAAAGGTTTATATTTGAAGGCATGCTTTTTTCCTTAATTTAATTTAGAATCAGTTCAGTTCAGTGACTCAGTTGTGTCCTACTCTTTGTGACCCCATGAACTTTCCTTCTAAGGAATAAGTGTCTTTTAATTTCATGGCTGCAGTCACCATCTGTGGTAATTTTGGAGCCCCCCAAGAATAAAGTCAGCTACTGTTTCAACCGTTTCCCCATCTATTTGCCATGAAGTGATGGGACCGGATGCCATGACCCCAGGCCTGCTGACCCCAGGCCTGCTGACCCCAGGCCTCCCTGTCCATCACCAACTCCCAGAGTCTATCCAAACCAATGTCCATTGAGTCGGTGATGCCATCCAACCTTCTCATCCTCTGTCGTCCCCTTCTCCTCCTGCCCTCAATCTTTGCCAGCATCAGAGTCTTTTTCAAATGAGCCAGCTCTTCACATCAGGTGGCCAAAGTATTGGAGTTTCAGCTTCAGCATCAGTCCTTCCAATGAACACCCAGGACTGCTCTCCTTTAGGATGGACTGGTTGGATCTCCTTGCAGTCCAAGGAACTCTCAAGAGTCTTCTCCAACACCACAGTTCAAAAGCATCAATTCTTCGGCGCTCGGCTTTCTTACATGACCACTGGAAAAACCATAGCCTTGACTAGACGGACCTTTGTTGACAAAGTAATGTCTCTGCTTTTTAATATGCTTGCTCTCTACGTTGCTCATAACTTTCCTTCCAAGGAGTAAGTGTCTTTTAATTTCATGGCTGCAATCACCATCTGCGGTAATTTTGGAGCCCCCCAAGAATAAAGTCAGCTCCTGTTTCAACCATTTCCCCATCTATTTGCCATGAAGTGATGGGACCGGATGCCATGATCTTAGTTTTCTAAATGTTGAGCTTTAAGCCAATTTTTTCACTCTCCTCTTTAACTTTCATCAAGAGGCTTTTTAGTTCTTCACTTTCTGCCATAAGGGTGGTGACATATGCATATCTGAGGTTATTGATATTTTTCCTGGCAATCTTGATTCCAGCTTGTGCTTCTTCCAGCCCAGCATTTCTCATGATGTACTCTGCATATAAATTAAATAAGCTGGTTGACAATGTACAGCCTTGACGTACTCCTTTTCCTATTTGGAACCAGTCTGTTGTTTCATGTCCTGTTCTGACTTGCTTCCTGACTTGCATAAGAGGCAGGTCAGGTGATCTGGTATTTCCATCTCTTTTCAGAATTTTCCACAGTTTATTGTGATCAACACAGTCAAAGGCTTTGGCATAGTCAATAAGGTAGAAATAGAAGTTTTTCTGGAACTCTCTTGCTTTTTTGATGGTCACTAATGTATAATTAAAAATAATCTTGTAGGAGCTAAAGATTACCATATCGTAAACAACTCATTTAAGCAATTATTCTTCACTAGCTTTTAAACATGTACTTTGAAATCTTAAGAAGGAGATATATATGTAGTTAAAATTCTTTAGAAGTTTCATATCTAATTTTAAATATTCATTTTGTTAAATTTTCTATTTTTAGAAATGACTCTCTTAGGGTAAGGTCCTCATTTTGTATGGCCAAGAGCCATTGCCCTTTTATTCTTTATTAAATTATCATTTAAGTTTTTTGCATCATGTAGTAATTTCTTATTTAGTTCTGTTTGGCCATTATTCTTGTGCACATACCTTCAGTTCAGTTCAGTTGAGTTGCTCAGTCGTGTCCGACTCTGCGACCCTATGGACTGCAGCACACTATGCTTCCCTGTCCATCACCAACTCCTGGAGCTTACTCATGTGAAATTTCTTTATTTTTTACTTGATGTAGTATTCAGTATATGTAACCTTTTTCCAGTTAAGGAAACTTCCTTCTATTCCTAGTTTGCTAAGATAATAATGAATAGATGCTGATTTCTTTCAGCTTTTCTGCTTCTGTTGAGATAATCATATAATGTGTATATTTTAGCCTTTAATATGTTCTTAATCTTATTTTTTAAAAAGTACACTATTGGATTTGGTCGATCAGTATATTATTTAGGATTTTTTTACACCTACTTTTATAAGTGGTGGTGGTGTTCAGTCGCTTAGTTCCATCTGACTCTTTGTGACCGTTTGGGCTGCGACATACCAGGCTTCCTGTCCTTCACTCTCCTCTGGAGTTTGCTCAAACTCATGTCCATTGTGTCGATGATGCTATTCAACCATCTCATCCTCTCTTGCCCTCTTTTTCTGCCATCAGTTTTTCCCAGCAGCAGAGTCTTTTCCAATGAGTTGGCTCTTTGCATCAGGTGGCCAAAGTATTGGAGCTTCAGCGCCAGCATGAGTCCTTCCAATGAATATTCAGTCCTTTAAGATTTTCTAGTTTGATCTCCTTATTGTCCAAGGGACTCTCAAGAATCTTCTCAGAAGCACCACAGTTTGAAAGTATCAGTTCTTTAGCTCTCAGCCTTCTTTATGGTCCAACTCTCACACCCACACATGACTACTGGAGAAACCATAGGTTTGATCATACGGTCCTTTGTTGACATAGTGACATCTCTGCTTTTTAATATGCTGTCTAAGTTTATCATAGCTTTTCTTCTAAGGAGCAAGCATCTTGTCTACAGTGATTTTGGAGCCCAAGAAAATAAAATCTGCCACTGTTTCCAAAAAATAATAATATTAATAATTGTAAAAAATAAAACAGTAAGCAGAGGGAAACTCTTAAAGTGATTAAGAAGCGGAGACCTAAATAAAAAGTTAAACAGGTTGATTTCAGATTTGGATCTCATTAGAATGGAGAAGGAAATGGCTAACCCACTCCAGTGTTCTTGCCTGGAGAATCCCAGGGATGAGGGAGCCTGGTGGGCTGTTGTCTATGGGGTCACACAGAGTCGGACATGACTGAAGCGACTTAGCAGCAGCAAGCAGAGGGAAACTCTTAAAGTGATTTAGAAGCAGAGACCTAAATAAATAGTTAAACAGGTTGATTTCAGATTTGGATCTCATTAGAATGTGATATTAGTATATACCTGGTAGACATTATACTTTATTTTTTAATATTTTGTTTAGTTTTAGTATAACAAAAAACAACAAATGTTTTCTGGTTCAGGGTTGAGTTCAGATGGCATGCCCGGTTTTGTTGTCATGTCTCACTGTGGAATGTTCTTCAGTCTTTCTTAACTGACCTTTTTGACGAGTTAAAGATGATTTATTTTGTATAATGTCTTCCACTTTTAGTAATTTTTTGTTTCAGTATCCACCTTGTTCCAAAGCACTACCATTACAAAACATGGAGTCTCTCTGGGTAGTGATTTAACATGGTTTTAATGTTTAAATTTTTATACTTCATCACTGGTAGAATATCAGTTTCTTGGCAGAACAGAAACATAACTAGTCACTTTGGGTATACGCCCCACATATAAGAATGGTGTTGACTGGAGAACTTTTCACTGTATTTTTCAAGAGAGTGTTAGAGGGGTAGGGAGTTTAAGTCTGACCCGGATCTCTCATCGGAACGAGAGCAACACGGAAGCTTGCAGCCGTGGCCACTTGTTCAACTTATGTACCATTATGTTACCGGTGACATGTTTTAATTTTTATTTGAATATCTTAGAGAAAAACTGAAGTCTTAAGGTAGCAGCTGTGAAGAATAGCCTAACCAATTGCAAGAGCAAAGTAAGTTTTAACCCTTTGCTGCCCAATTTTCATCTGTATCACTTGATGATGATGTGATTTTATCACCTCATTTTATCATGTGTGATTTGTATCACCTGATTTTACTGACTTTTGAAATGGTTATCTGTACGATCAAGTTTTCAACTGTTTTCTTAGACCAAATAAGTCAGATTTCCTGGAAGCTGTAAAAACTGAATTGGAATAGTATACCTAAACTAAGTCAGTCCTTTTAGGCTCAATAATTGGGGAATAATTATAGTCTTTTTTTTTTTTTTGGTTGTTGTATAAGTGCTATTTGATAAATAGTTAAACTTTTTGAAAAAGTCCTTTTTGAAGCCAGCCTTTCTCTCCACCCCAACCCAAGCTTTACCAAGGCTATATGTGGCCTTGCTAGTTTTGTAATATGGCTTGGGTAATTCCAGGGACTGTTTTACTTTACAGGGCAGGAGGTTGAACACTCCCAGAGAACTGAACTCACCTGGAGTTCACAGACCCTGCTGGTCAGGTCTCAGGGCTGATTTATTTGCAGAGGGATCAGTCAGGCGGGTTTGCCTGGCAGGCTTAGCCGAAGTAAAACATAAGTCCCTATTGCAGTTGTTGCTTAGGTGAGAAAAGCATCTGAAAATCGAGTTTTTCGATGAGGAGTACTTTGTGTTAGACAGAGCTGTATATCTCATTAGCAGTGGGACTTCTGGGAAAGCGTATTAAAAGATAGCATGAGCCTTTTGCAGCTAAGTGGCTTATGAGGTCAGTGAAGGAAAGACAAAATAAGCCCAGCTTCAGAAAAGTCTTTTTCAATTAAAGTTGTGGGAGGGCACAGACCTGTGTCAAGAGACTGAGGAAACTGTAGCTTTCTAAATTTTTAGCCAGAGAATATCCTCTTTAGTAGTACTTGAAGTATAGTTGCAGGCATTACATATCATGAGGGAAAGAAAGAGGACACTTCTAAAATTAAAATGTAGCCCATATACATTTTTAATTTTTGTGAATTGAATTACTCATCGTTTTGAATGCTCCCTTCTGCTAAATTACTCCCTTAACATGAATTGAGTTTGACTGTTTTGTTCAGTCATTCCTAAATGTTAGATGAAATATATTTAATGTTTTGAACTATATATTTTTAGATGTACTATAAAAATTACACAGCTGTTGCTTGGCTATGTATGCGAATTACTGTGAGAAATAGGATCGTGGTTTAGGTCCTATGCCTGCTGATAGTCAGCTGCACAGAAATAAAAGATGAAGCTAATACATGAGAATATGGGTATCAAATCATGCTTTTGAATGTTTTGAATAGTGCCTACCTTGTTTTAGGTACCCAGTAGTCACGACAAGGAGCATTTTATGGTTGAGAGCCTGGATTTAGTATTTCTATTGAAAAGCTGGGAATATTTCCCCTTCATTTTGTTAAGAATTAGAGTAAGTATGACCAACTAACTACTCATATCAAGATATATTTAAGTCAACTTCAGTTTCAGATTTCATTTGATTAAAATTAATTGATTAGTAGAAATATTTAGTTTGAATCTTTGTGCCATGATTAATTTAATGGTTTTAAGATAGAATTACTGCCAAACTTCAATTAAATAGATTTGCCAGTGTAAGTGTTGTTTTTATATGCCCATTTCCCCTCAGTTGTATCAGTTCTGTGTATTTATTTAGTATATAACTATATAAATGTACAGAATCTAGAAGGTCAGGTTCTAACCACTGACATGCTTTTAGCCAAGCTGTCTATAAAGAGAAAATTTCCCATTGACTTCAAATACAAAATTGTATATTATTCCTGTGGGAGATGATTATTGCTAATTTAAAAACTTTAAGAAGATTAAAATAGTTGATTGTCCATGTTTCACGCTGGGCATTGTGATCCGTTTGCTCACTTGACATTCAGCAAATACTTGAATATGCTTCAGGTATTACCAGTGTAGAGGTGATGCTGTTCCCTGTACCAGGATGAGCACTGCCTAATGAATTGTTACACTACAGAATCGCGCTGTGATAGGAGTGCTCCTGGAGTTCTGCGGTGCGTGCAGGTCTCCTTGAGGGGTGGGTATGAGAAGGGGCCATTCCCAGAGTACTTGGATGTGAACTGTGGGGGTGCTGATTGAGCAGTCACAATTAACAAGGTGATGAAGGGAAAGAAGGCTTTTGAACACTCAGTAGTAGCCTGATCAAAGGAGTGGAGAAAAGAGAGACTGTTCCCCGAAGTGGAAAGCAAAATCTAGTAGATGGTGATGATGTCATTTCACTGAAGCAATTCCAGAAACAGACCGTTCACTGCTTGAAGATGTCCTCACTCATTAAAAAAACAGAAGATGCTGCTTGTGCTTATGACTTTCCACAGCTATTTAAGAAGAAATACACTTGACTCTGAATCAAGCAACAAGAGAGTGAAGCAGTGTAGTTGGTTCCCAAGATAAATAATCTGCATTTCTAGCCTCCTCTCAACTTTTTTGCATGCATACTCATTTCAGCTTCTTCTTATGGTAGACTGAAAAGAGAATTTTACAGCTGATATCATGTGAGAATAATTGGTATATTCTCAAGGCACATTAGCTTGGCTACTTCTTCAGCAGATTCCAGCAGACAGTCTTTATTGCACTCGGCTGTTGATTGTTAGTAACTCCACTTTGTTGATATGATTAGAAAAGCACAGCATTAAGGCATTCTAGTCAAGCAACTTAAAAAAATAAAAATAATAATTATCATTACATCTTGTTTGAACATTTTGTAGAAGTATAGAACAAGAAATTCAAAATTTTCTTAAATGTCAATCTGTTTATATTTGGCTGAAGATGAGTGATAAAAGTGGGGCTGCTGCTTTTCAGATTATGGTCAGCCATTCTCTTTGATCATGCTGTGTTATGATTACTTTCAGAACACACCCCCAAGGTGCGTGACAGAGCATCCTATGCTAGTGATTCCTGAATCGCTCTCAGCTTTTATCATGTTTATGGTGGTGTCCGTGTCAGTCACGTGACTGCTGGCTTTCCGTCTGTTAATACAGATTCTCTTCCACTTGCCAGCGCCTGCGTGAAGTCTGGTGTTCCTGTGCAGTTCAGGCTTCCTTTTGTAGGGCTGACCGCACTCTTGGTGATTCGGTCTTCTCACACTGCAGGGGTCCTTGTCCGTACCTCAGGGACGTGCTGCAGTATGCTTGTGTATGCAGCAGATCGTCAGACAAACCTGGCCTCTCTACCTGGAACATCAGTTTCACTGAAAAATATTTGGGAAGAACATCATGTTAAAGTAGGCTGGGTAATGGAGTGAACTGCAGAATAGTCAACTATATTTTATCCCTGGGTGGGGAAGCGGAGTGGCTACCACTCCAGTATGCTTGCCTGAGAAATCCCATGGACTGAGGAACCTGGTGGGCTGCAGTCCATGGGGTTGCAAAGAGTCGGACACGACTGAGTGACTTAATGTTTTCACTTTCACGACATTTTAATGCGAAACTTCCAAGAAATTTGTTTGCTGTAGGCTCTGTAGGGCTCCTAGACTCCTTTAGGGTATGTGCGTTGAAAGCCTGCTATGTGGCATCTTGTAATCTTCAGCTGCTTTTTCTGGAATATTTGTTTTTGGGTAGTCATCATAGTCTAGTCCTCAGAACTAAAGTATGCTGATGTTTGGTTTAGCTAACTTGTGCCAAGGATGATATGGTCTGTCATATTTAGGGGCTGAATTCCTGGTCTGTGT
Source organism: Neotragus pygmaeus (assembly GCA_006410875.1). Lineage (NCBI taxonomy): Eukaryota > Metazoa > Chordata > Mammalia > Artiodactyla > Bovidae > Neotragus > Neotragus pygmaeus. The sequence goes on along the minus strand of SJYV01013093.1, from coordinate 129,623 downwards.
GGAGGAACTATATATGGAGAAAGAGGAGAGAAGTATGTTTTCCCAGCTGTAGTGGACAGACTGTTTTTCAGGGCAGAATTGTACCACTCAAAAAAGTACTTTTGAACAAGACTTGGCAGCTGGTGGATGTTGAATGTATTTGCCAAACTATATAAATATCTGGTCTGGAACCATGAATGTTCAAGAAACACTCTTGGGAAATTAAGAGTTTCCTTAGAGTAATAGGTAAACCAGACTTTCCTTGAGTGGTTGTTTTTAAGCATGAGAAATGTTTATGATTGATTTAGTGTATTTATAATTAATTGACTAAATATCCTATTTACCTGAATATCATATTTGTATGTATCTTATTTTAAGTTCAGAGAAGGCAATGGCACCCTACTCTAGTACTCTTGCCTGGAAAATCTCATGGATGGGGGAGCCTGGTAGGCTGCAGTTGATGGGGTCGCTAAGAGTCGGAGACGACTGAGCGACTTCACTTTCACTTTTCACTTTCATGCATTGGAGAAGGAAATGGCAACCCACTCTAGTGTTCTTGCCTGGAGAATCCCAGGGATGGAGCCTGGTGGGCTGCCATCTGTGGGGTCGCACAGAGTCGGACACAACTGAAGTGACTTAGCAGTAGCAGTATTTTAAGTTAACTTTTAAATCAACTATTAGAAATTAACACAAAAGCAACTTTTTAGGACTTGAATAGTCCATGTGCTATGTGTGCTAAGTCACCTCAGTCGTGTCCGACTCTTTGTGACTGTAGCCCACCAGGCTCCTCTGTCCATGGGATTTTCCAGGCAAGAATGCTGGAGTGGGTTGCCATGCCCTCCTCCAGGGAGTCTTCCCGACCCAGGGATCAAACCTGTGTCTCTTATGTCTCCTGCATTAGCAGGTGGGTTCTTTACCTCTAGTGCCACCTGAGAGTCCCCTGAGTAGTCCATAATCCTTGTTAAGTCACGTGAAGAAGCAGCTAAATTGAAACATGAAGCTAGAATTATTATTCTAGCCTCATAGAGATGTGCTAAGCAACAGCCACTTGCAGCAGTATACTTGTGATATTCCAAGGCTATTATGAATTCCCAAATCCATAAATAACTACTGTAGCCTGTGCTGTGGTTTTTCCAGTAGTCATATATGGATATGAGAGTTGGACTGTAAAGAAAGCTGAGCACCGAAGAATTGATGCTTTTGAACTGAAATATTGCAGAAGATTCTTGAGTCCCTTGGACTGCAAGGAGATACAACCAGTCAATCCTAAAGGAAACCAGTCTTGAATATTCATTGGAAGGACTGATGCTGAAGCTGAAACTTCAATACTTAGGCCACCTGATGCAAAGAACTAACTCATTCAAATAGACCTTGATGCTGGGAAAGAAGGCAGGAGGAAAAGGGGACAACAGAAGATGAGATGGTTGAATGGCAGCACCGACTTGATGGATGTGAGTAAGAGTAAGCTCCAAGAGTTGGTGATGGACAGGGAGGCCTGGTATGCTGCAGTCCATGGGGTTGCAAAGAGTTGGACACGACTGAGTGACTGAACTGAACTGAGTCTGTAGTAGTCACCAAAGTAAATAGGTACCCAGGGATGTGTAGAAATGAAGACAGCCCCATTGGCATGCAGGTGATAGAAATCTGATCAAGCTCACTCTTACTGCACCAGACGGGAAGAGTGGGATGTTCTGAGTCTTGCATTGGTTGAAGGATGACTCCATGAATGCCGTGGATCTTTAGGTTTGTTTGTCTGCGCACCAGATGTTAAGGGTGCACTTCGGTTCTTTAGTAGTGTTGCCATCAGTTGTGATTCTGGAATCACACTTATTTGCTGTCCTCATTTACTAAAATGCTATTGCTAATGCTGCTATAATGGTAAAACATTATTGAATGCCAATGATGTGCTGAGTAGTGGAAGTCATGGTTTTATTCTCACAGCAGTTCTGTGACACAGGAACTATTACCATTCCAGTTTAGAAATCAGGAAAGTGAAGTGAAAGTGTTAGTTGCCCATTTGTGTCTGACTGTTTGAGACTACGTGGACTGTAGCCCACCAGGCTCCTCTGTCCACGGGATTCTCCAGGCAAGAATACTGGAGTGGGTTGCCGTTTCCTCCTGTAGGGGATCTTCCCATCCCAGGGATTGAAACTGGGTCTCCTGTATTGCAGGTGGACTCTCTACTCTCGGATCCATCAGGAGGCTTAGGCTAAACAGCAGCTTGTTCAAGGTTACGTGTATGTGTTCATTGGGAATGACAGAGCCGGAACTGAAATCTATTCAGCTTCAACTTCACTCTTAGCTCCCGTGCTTTAGCACTTTTAACGATACCCTGGGTGCCCTGTAGAATCTAGTGCTGACATTAAGGTCTCAGAAAGAAATTTGAAACCTTATTGAAGTACAGGTTGTTTTGGGAGCAGGGAGGGAAGTATAGTGTGTATATCAGTGATTTTGGTAACTTAGATAGGTTTAGTAACAGTTCTGTAGTGAAATCTTAAGGTCGTCACTGTCATCTGGTCTTAATGATTAAAGTGACGTGGTAATATGAATAAACTATTTTTATTAGTTTTAATGGAAAATGAAGATTAGTGTAACTGGCAGAAATGTTTTGTAAAGGGTCCTAATTAAAATATTCTTAACTGGAGCCTCTTATGGAGAAATAGTGGGACATTATATTTTCTAGGTAGTGTTAAGATGCTTATTCTTGGGCAGAAAGTGCTGATTATCAGGCTTCTACCCAGAGAGGGTATAGGTAGGAATGCTATTTTGGAGGGCCCTGTAGTAATTCAGGAAATAATGCATGAAAGCAGGGGCAGTGGGACAGATTTGGGGGGAGCGGTATTGGTGGAGACTTAGGTGGTGGAGTTGACTGGACTTGGTGACTGACGTGGGGATGAGAGCAGAGGAGCAGTCTGGAGTGGCACTTGGGTTTCTGGCTGGCGCCAGACAGTAGGACTTTTGTATTCCTTCCTTGGAATTGGAAATAGGGAGAAGCAGATGTGTGAGGGAGGAAAATAGGTTGTATGCTGACATATGTTTGGGATATGTAAGTAGAAATAACATACTAGGCAGCTGTCTATATGGGTTTAGAGCTTAGAAGTATGGGCTGGAAATCACTTTGTGCTGGCAGTTTCTAGCAGGTACCATTTGAAACTGTGAGTGTGGACTCTGATTTAAGCTTTAGTGATGGTGGTGGTTGTATGTGTGTATTTTGAGTGAGGGGGGAAGGGATTAGTCACTACACTACTTGCCAAGCTGATTCTTTTCATCTGCACACTGTTTCTCAACCCATTCAATTAAAAATTTTAGAGTTCTTTCTTGAATGAACATGGAGAAGTAAATCATGCCAGTCTTTTGTCTTTCCCTTTTATTACTGAAAATAAAAAAATGTACTATATTACATAATCATAATTTTTATTATAGGTGTTGGGTCTGCATAATCAGCTTCTTTATAGAGGAGACTACACAGGAATGAACGTTTAATTTACCTCTCAGCCCCTAACAGTTTATTATAAAACATTGTAAACACACAGGATAATTGAAAGAATTGTTCAGTGAAAATTTATTTGCCCACCATCTACCAGATTCTACCATTAACACTTCAGTATACTTGTTTTATCACACATCTATCTAGTCATATGTATGTGGAGTCATCAGTGCACTATTTCCTGTATGTATATCATTACATAGGGCTCTATAATACAGTTTTTTCCCTTTTGTTGTAAAATATATACAGTGAATTGTACAGATCACCCAGTAAGTTTTGAGAGAGGCACACACCTGTGTGACCCAAATCTTTTTTAAGATACAAAACACTCTGGGACTGATGGCAGAGTTCCCTGAAGCCTCTTCACACATCATCCTCATTTTCACTGTCTGCCCCTCCCCACAAACAACCACTGTTTAATTTCCACTGTTAACATTTCCTAATCAAGAACTGCATCTATTAGGAATCATAAAATACACATTCTTGTGTGAGGTTTCCCTCCCAGGATGTTTTTGTTGGTGCTTCCCTGGTGGCTCAGCGGGTAAAGAATCTGCCTGCAGTGCGGGAGACTGGAGTTCAATTCCTGGGTCTGGAAGGGAATGGTTATCCTTTCCAGTATTTTTGTCTGGAGAATTTCAGTGATAGAAGAACCTGGTGGGCTGTAGTCCATGGGGTTGCAAAGAGTCGGACATGACTGAGCGACTAATGCTTTCAACACTGTGTTGTTGCTTGTTTCTGTTGTATTTCTTGCTCAGTCATACACTGTTATATGAATATACAGCTTGTCCTTTGTATTGATGGATACCTGGGCTTTTTCTAGTTTTTGGCAGTATCTAGCGTTGGAATTGAAGAGGGTAAGTGTGTGTTTTGTTCTGTATCTTGAGTGTGATGGTTTTGTATTTCCATCAGTACTGTATGGTTGTTACAGCTGCACCACATTCTACCTCTTCTGGTGGATGGGTAGTGACATTACATTGTGAATTTAATTTGTATTTCTTTGATGGTTAATGGGGTCGCAAAGATTCAGACAGGACTGAGCGACTGAACTGAACTGAACTGATGGTTAATGATGTTCAACATTTTTACATGGATTTACTGACCATTTGTGTATCACATTTTGTGACGTTTCTTCAAATTATTTGCCCAATATTTTATTAGTTGTCTTTTAATTATTGAGTTTTGAAAATGCAGCCTGGATGCTTTTCAGATTTATGTTTTGTAAATTTTTGTTTTTTACACCTCTATACCTTGCCTGTCCATTCCTTTGTGGCCTAAATCCCTTAGTTTCTTTCCTTTCTGTAGCAGCTTTATTGAGATGTAATTTCTATGTCATGCATTTTCTTAAAGGTGGTTTCTAATGAGAGAAAATTTTAACCTGCCTACTTTTTTTTTCTGTGATTATTGTTGAAACCTTTGCTTAACCTCAACTCATGTCTCCTTATGTTTTCTTCTAAAAGTTTTGAGTCTAGGTTTTATGTTAAAGTCTATGATAATCTTGAATTCTTTTGTATGGTGTGAGGTCTAGGTTGAGATTTGTGTTTTTCTCTGTGCATATTTGGTTGTTCCAGTACTTATTAATTGAAAAGACTCTTTTCTCCACTAATACGTCTTTTCATCTTTGTAAAAAACAATCAATCCATGTTTTTAACTCTTTTGTTTCATTGATGTATTTGTCTGTCTTGAAGTGTCAGTATCATACTCTTGTTTGCTAAAGCTTTATGTCTTGAAATCGGACAGTGTTAGCCTTCTAACATTCTTCTTCAGAGTTGTTTTGGATATACTGTGTTCTTTGTATTTCCATGTGGATTTTAGACTCTTAATTTCTGCGAAAATGTTTCCTGGGATTTTCATTGGAATTGCATTTAATCCATAGATTAATTTGAGGGAGCCTTTATATTATATCATTATTGAGTCTTCAAATATATGAATGTAGTATACTTTTTAAAATCTAAGTTGTCTTTAATTTCTCTTACCACTGTTTTATAATGTTCAGCACAGAGATCTTACATATTGATATTAAATTTATTACTAAGTCAAATACTTGAATCCGGCAACCTTGCTAAATTCACTTACTAGTTATAGTAGCTGCCTTTGAGGATTTAGTAGGATTTGTTTATATAAATATTTGTCATTTGCAGTTAGAAGGCATTACTTTTTCTGGTCTTTCTGTTACTTATGTGTCTTGTTGCAAAGGCTGGGATTGCCACTACAGTGTTGAATAGAAGTGGTGAGAAGGGCCATCCTTGCCTTGTACTTCATCTTAGGAGGAAGGAGTTCAGTATGCCACAGTGAAGTATAATGTTAGTTATAGCTATTTCTGTAGATGCTCTTCATATCAAGAAAATTCCCTTCTGTTCCTAGTTTGCTGAGGGTTCTTGTTATGACAGATACCGCATTTTATCCAGTGCTTTTTCTGCATCTTTTGCAGTGCAGTTTTTCTCCTGTATTCTGTTAATGTGTGAATTACTTTGGATTTCAAATGCTAAGCCAACCGTACATTCCTAGGATAAAGAATATTTAATTATTCTTTAGATATACTACTAAATTTGACTTTGTAATATTTTATTCATTGTCAAACCTGTATTATGGAAAGGCAGCGTCATTTTGTTTGTAACGTCTTTGTCAAGTTTTAGAATTAGAGTCATGCTGGTCTCATCAAACCAACTAGAAATGATTTCTCCTTTGTTTCCTGAGAGTTTGTGTAAAATGGATGTCGTGTTTTCCTTAAATATTTGATACAGTTCACTAGAGCACCCCTGTGTCTGGAGTTTTATTTGTGGGAAGCTCAGTAATTTCTTTAATTGATAAAGCTGTTTAGATTTTGTCTCATCGTATGTCAATTTATTTTTTAGAAATTTTTCCAGTTTCATCTAATTTGTCAAATTAGGTGGCATAACATGTTCATCAAATTCACTTAGTATTATTGAAGTATTTATAGAATCTGTAGTGATAAGTCCTCTTTCATTCCTGTTATTAGGTATTTTATTTTCTCTCGTTTTCTTGATAAGTTTAACTAGAAATTTTACTTTTCTTACTGTTTTCTGTTTCACTGATTTCTTTGTCCTACTTCCTTTGGATTTTCTTTGCTCTTTTATAACTTCAGTTCAATTGCTCAGTCATGTCCGACTCTTTTGCGACCCCATGAAGCGCAGCACACCAGGCCTCCCTGTCCACACCAACTCTGGAGTCTACTCAAACTCATGTCCATCGAGCCAGTGATGCCATCCAGCCATCTCATCCTCCGTCGTCCCCTTCTCCTCCTGCCCCCAATCCCTCCCAGTATCAGAGTCTTTTCCAGTGAGTCCACTCTTCGCATCAGGTGGCCAAAGACTATTCGAGTTTCAGCGTTAGCATCAGTCCTTCCAATGAACACCCAGGACTGATCTCCTTTAGGATGGACTGGTTGGATCTCCTTGCAGTCCAAGGGACTCTCAAGAGTCTTCTCCAACACCACAGTTCAAAAGCATCAATTCTTTGGCACTCAGCTTTCTTCACAGTCCAACTCTCATATCCAAACATAACCACAGGAAAAACCATAGCCTTGACTAGANCAGGACTGATCTCCTTTAGGATGGACTGGTTGGATCTCCTTGCAGTCCAAGGGACTCTCAAGAGTCTTCTCCAACACCACAGTTCAAAAGCATCAATTCTTTGGCACTCAGCTTTCTTCACAGTCCAACTCTCATATCCAAACATAACCACAGGAAAAACCATAGCCTTGACTAGACGGACCTTTGTTGGCAAAGTAATGTCTCTGCTTTTGAATATGCTATCTAAGTTGGTCATAACCTTCCTTCCAAGGAGTAAGCGTCTTTTAATTTCATGGCTGCAGTCACCATCTGCAGTGCTTTTGGAGCCCCCCAAAAATAAAGTCTGACACTGTTTCCACATCTGTTTCCCATGAAGTGATGGGACCAGATGCCGTGATCTGATATTTGGTATGAGAGCTTCTTTTCTAAGACAGCATTCATAAGCATTAACCACTAAACATTGCTTTAGCTACATCTCATGATTTTTATTTGTCATATTTTCATAATGATTTAATTTGAAATACTTTCTAATATCCTTGTGTTTTCTTCTCTGACTCATGAATCACTTATATGTATATTTTAAAAGTCCCCCCTCCCAGTTTTTTTAGGAAGCCTAGTATAATTAACTTTCAATTTAATTCCATTGTGGTCAGAGGTTATACTCTGTGTGCTTTCAGTTATTTTACATTTATTGAGAATTTTTTAATGGGCTTGTATAGCATCTGTTTTGGTGATCATACTGTGTACTTGAAAAGAATGTATATTATGCAGTAATGCTTTTGAAATATCAGTTAAGTCATAGTGGCTAATTGGTTTCAGATTTTCTGTGTGTTCAGTATTTTTTTTAATGTACTTTATAAATTAGTGTCTAGTTTTAATAGTTAACTGAGAGGTGGTGTTAAAATTTGCAACTAATTGTTGTGAAAATTGTTGTCCTCTCTTTATGTCAGTGTTTTTCTGGGCTGTATGTATTGAGATAAACTTAACATACAAGATTGTGGAAGTGTAGAGTCTTGATTTGATGCACTGATATCTTGCATGATTCTTTCAGTTTTTGCTTCATGTGTTTAGAACATTTATGATTGTATTTTTTGGTGAATGGAACCTTATATAGTTTTTACAGCCTGATGAAAATATTGTGAGGCAGAAAAGTTCAGGAAACAGGGACATTTCTAATCAGTTGCCTCAGTTCTTATTAATGGGAAGATTTGCTAGGATAGGGAAGCGAGTGGTGTTGCCAAGTAAAGTGTTTTCCTGTATTTTCCTTCCTGTCGCTGACCATTTCTAAATGTACTTACTTTTGTGAGCTATCAGGCTATTAATGAATGTTTGGTGGATTTGCTCATTCACTGAGAACTGATGTTTGAAAACTTAAAGTCAGTTAAAGAACAGATGAGTGGGAAGATAGAGTATATGAGCCCTGCTGCTGCTGCTAAGTCGCTTCAGTCGTGTCCAACTCAGTGCGACCCCAGAGACGGCAGCCCACCAGGCTCCGCTGTCCCTGGGATTCTCCAGGCAAAAACACTGGAGTGGGTTCTTTACATAAAATACTATATTGTATATTTGCATGTTGGTGAGAGAGACCTTAAAAGTTCTCATCACAAGAAAATAATTTAAATGTGGTGATGTACTTACTGTGGTGATCATTTTGCAATATATACAAATACTGAATCATTATGTTGTATACCTGGAACTTAAATAATGGGAGAAAAAGAAGTTTAATATCTTGGGGGACAGGCAAGAGGGGCTGGGGTGGTTGGTATATTAGTTATTTATGGCAACACAGTAAAATTACAGCAGTACTTAGTAGTTTAAAACAGTGAGTGAGTGAAGTCGCTCAGTCGTGTCCGACTCTTTGCAACCCTGTGAATTGTAGCCCACCAGGCTCCTCGTCCTTGGGATTCTCCAGGCAAGAATACTGGAGTGGCTTGCCATTTCCTTCTCCAGGGGAACTTCCCGACCCAGGGATCGAACCCAGCTCTCCCACATTGCAGGCAGATGCTTTAACCTCTGAGCCACCAGGGAAGCCCTCTTAATTCCCAAGGAGTTACGAAATGGTCAAAGAGACCGAAAAGTTTGACCAAGAAAGGAGAGTTCGGTCCACACACTTTGCCCATTTCTGGTCGTTTCCCAAAGGAGACATTGGGTGCCTCTTGGCATTGGCAGGTCAGTATAAACCCCCGACAGGTTTCTGCCATAAGTCGTATGAGATCACCTTGGAACCGCAGAGCAGGGCTCCTTACTTGCTTCACGCAGGGCATGTCATTCATTCACACAAGCACACCGTAGAGTTATTAAAGCACAGCAGAAAACATGTTCGCTAAGAGAACAAAGAACTAGAGCTCCAAGCATCCTTACCTTGTTCTGAAGGATCCCGGACGAGCCCCCCAGATGAAAGGTTGTTGTATCATGACGCCGGGATTCTGGCCCCCGAAGGAGAAGAATTCAATCCGGGGCCAGAGACGAGGCTTGATCACTCAGAGATTTTGTGTAATAAAATTTTATTTAAGTATAAAGGAGATAGAGAAAGCTTTTGACGTAGGCATCAGAAGGGAGTAGAAAGAGTACATTCATTATCACACAGTTTATGAGGATTAGACAGAGTACAGGTCGTACAGGTCCCCTGCTTTCATGGTGGCTCAGATGGTGAAGAATCGGCCTGCAACGCAGGAGATCTGGGTTCGATCCCTGAGCTGGGAAGATCCCCTGGAAGAGGGCATGGCAATCCACTCCAGTATTCTTGCCTGGAGAATCCCCATGGACAGAGGAGCCTGGCGGGCCCCAGTCCATGGGGTCGCAAAGAGTTGGACATGACTGAGCAACTAAGCACAGCACATAGGTCCCCCTGGCTCAGGGTTTTTCAACAATTGCTGCCAAGATGTTGGCCAGGACTGTAGTCTTAACAGAAGTCATCATGAGGGGAGGGGGCTTCTATACTCACATAGTTATTGGTTGAATTCAGTGCTTGCAGGCATGAGTACCAGTGGTGGTGGTCATTGGGAGCCATCTTTTTTTTGTGTGGTTGGGAGGAGGAAAAAAAGAAGCAAATTATTTCTTGTAATTGTTCTTGTAATGGGAGCCAGAAACATATAGCTGGGGGAAATTATAAACCAAAGTTTATAACCAGGAAGCTAATGATTGTTACTACAGCCCAAAGAAATGTCTTACAGAAAGAAGAATGAGTCGCAAAGCATCTCAAATAATAGGACATAAGATAACGTTAAATATTCATTATAACATGTTGGATTAATTCTAGACAATGTCGTTATTTGTGTTTTCTGTATTAGTATAAAAATGTTAAGGTTTGTGTTAAGGTACAACCTTTAACCCAATATGACTGGGAATAAACTAATAAATAAAGTTTTATTCCTTGAAAGACAAAAATACTTAAAAAAATGTTTTCACGTTTTCTTAATATTTAAAGCTATTATATATTTTAAATTATGGTAAAGTATACATGATACACAGAGAAGGCAATGGCAAGCCACTCCAGTACTCCTGCCTAGAAAATCCCATGGACAGAGGAGCCTGGTAGGCTGCAGTCCACGGGGTCACTACGAGTCGGACATGAATGGGCGACTTCACTTTCACTTTTCACTTTCATGCATTGGAGGAGGAAATGGCAACCCACTCCAGTGTTCTTGCCTGGAGAATCTCAGGGACGGGGGAGCCTGGTGGGCTGCCATCTCTGGGGTCACACAGAGTCGGACGTGACTGAAGTGACTTAGCAGCAGCAACATACATGATACAAAGTTTTACATATTTTAACCATGTTTCATGTGCACAGTTCAGTGATCTTCATTCACATGTTGTATAACTGTCACCACCAGCCATCTTGAGAACTTTTTGATCTTCCCAGCATTTTAAAACTATCCATTAAACAGTTACTCCCTCTCCTTCCCTCTCCACAGTTCCTGGACACCACCATTCTACCTTCTGTCTCTAGTAGTTTGACTACTGTAGGTACTCTGTATAAGTGGAATTGTACAATATTTATCCTTTTGTGTCTGGCTTATTTAGCTTAGCCTAATGTCGTCAGGGTTCATCCAAACTATATATGGAAGGAGATCCAACCAGTCCATTCTGAAAGAGATCAGCCCTGGGATTTCTTTGGAAGGAATGATGCTACAGCTGAAACTCCAGTACTTTGGCCACCTCATGCGAAGAGTTGACTGATTGGAAAAGACTCTGATGCTGGGAGGGATTGGGGGCAGGAGGAGAAGGGGACAACAGAGGATGAGATGGCTGGATGGCATCACTGACTCGATGGACGTGAGTCTGAGTGAACTCTGGGAGTTGGTGATGGACAGGGAGGCCTGGCGTGCTGTGATTCATGGGATCGCAAAGAGTCGGACACACCTGAGCGACTGAACTGAACTGATACATGTATATCATGCTATATATGTAGGATATATGTGCTGTGCTAAGTTGCTTCAGTCATGTCCGACTGTGCGACTCTGTGCAACCCTATGGGCTATAGCCCATTGGGCTCCTCTGTCCGAGGGATTTTTCCAGAAAAAATACTGGAGCGGGTTGCATGTATATATGGATGATATATATGTAAAATCCATGTGTCAGGATTTTTTTCTGCGTCTGAAGAATGTGTTTGTATATACCACATTTTATTTATCCATTCATCCATTGATGAACATTGTGGGGGGGGTTCCACCTTTTGGCTAAAGAGTGCTGCTGTGAGTACTGATGTACAGATGTCTGTTTAAATCTCTGCTTTGGGGGTAGGCTATCTCAGAAGTTACCTAGTACAGATGGGCACAGAGAGGAATTAGCTTTAAGTTTTTTGATTGAAAAGACATCTGTAGCAGACGAGAGATTTCTACTAGTTAAAAATACAAATACTAGGTACCCAAGTAATTGTTTCATTAAACTTTGCCTAGTTACAAGTGGTGTTAACACATCTTTTTGTGAAAGACTGAACTTTCATACAGAGTTTTCATTAAAAGTCTCACCAGAAGAAAACCTTTTCATAAGAGTTTCATCTTGTTTTAATGACTGGTTTAAAGAATAATTAACAATATGTGTGCACTTAGTGTAATTTAAGATGCTGATGTTTATGGTATTTTAGAAAGTAAGCCACACACCAGATGTTACTGGGTCTGCTGACCATTCACATTTCTACAGTAATTTTGGATTTACATTATAATTCAGACGTGTCCAATTTTAGGGGAGTCAGACAGTAAATCAGCCACTCATTTAAAGGTGAGATTTCTGGCACTTTTAACTGTCTAGAACTCAGCCATAAAATGGAGCTTTTTTATCCTGTACTTAAAAAAAATTATCACTTCATTCTGCACCAAGTCTTTAACTCAGCAGAAGTTTAGTGGGCTCCTAAAAGTAGGGGCTAAATACCAGCTAATGTAAATATATTAGTAAAACAAGGCCTTACCATCCCAATTTAGTTGGGGAGACTTTAGTAAATAATTATAGTGTTACCCCTAGTCCTAGTTTCATCTGTATTCATATCCAACCCTCTTTGTTTTCATTTACTTGAAAGAATCTTTTTTTTTTCCTGTAGTTTTAGATTGAAATGTTATCTTAACTTTCTAGTCATTACTTTACTAACTTGGATGAAAATCATTAACATTTCTTGTATTATTTCATTTTGTCTATTCATTTTTTGAAAAATGAGAGCTATATTCCTCATTGGCTAGTATATTTTGAAGTTCACGTACTCCCTATAATGTTAAATTCGTACATCACGTAAGAACAAAATCGTGTAAGTAACAAAATCAGAGTAGTTAAACATCATGGGAGGGTGGGTGCTATTCTACCACATGACTTACTTTGAAAAATCATGTTATATTTATATTTTCCATTTGTGTGCATGTGTGTTGTCTGTGTCTAGTTTGATGCCTATAATGCTTCCTACGGATTTTTGTCTTCATGAATTCTTTGAAGAACATTGAGGTTCAATTTGAAGGGAAATTTCCATGAAAGCTTTATTTTATGCATGTGTTTTGTACTGCTATCTTTTAAAAACTCTGTGATAGCCTGGTGGTGGTAGGGGTTTAGTGACCCCATGGACTGCAGCCCACCAGGCTCCTCCATCCATGGGATTCTCCAGGCAAGAATACTGGAGTGGGTTGCCATTTCCTTCTCCAGGGGATCTTCACAACTCAGGAATGAAACTCGGGTCCCCTGCATTGCAGGCAGATTCTTTACCGACTGAGCGACAAGGGAAGCTCTGTGATAGCCTTAGATATGTTTTGCTTTTTTAAAGAAAACTCAGAGATGGTTGTTTTGGGCTTTTCCAAACCAAGCATTGTTATGTGGGTGTTCTCAGTCTCCTGAGTCGTGTCTGACTCTTCGTAACTCCATGGACTGTAGACTACTAGGTTCCTCTGTCCATGGGATTCTCCTGGCAGGATACTGGAGTGGGTTACCATTCCATTCTCCAGAGGATCTTCCCGACCCAGGGATCAAACCCTGGTAGGTAGATTCTTTACCACCGAGCCACATGGTAAGCCCCCTGAGATATGTTTTTGTAATAGTAAAAGGTATAGTTTTCTCTCGTGAAATCTTCAAAAGAATCCTTGTTTATTTCTACAGGAACATCAATTTCAGCAAATATGTATATTCCCTCCTCTTAGCTTCAAATTAAATATAACAAGAAGAATAATGCAGAAATAATAACTTCTGAGGAGTTAATTTTGTTGAGCTAATATAATTGGTAGTTAGGTAGACTTTAGCTCTCTTATTTGAGTGGTCATAAGTCCAAACTCTGAAGCAGACTGGCTACTTTGAGTTCCATTTCTGTTGCTTCCTACAATAAGTTCTTTAAATTAATTTGGACTTCCCTGGTGGCTCAGATGGTAAAGAACCCATAAAGAATCCTCCTGCAGTGCAAGAGACCTGGGTTCAATCCCTGGGTTGGGAAGATCCCCTGGATGCAAGCATGGCAACCCACTCCAGTATTCTTGTCTGGAGAACCCCCATGGACAGAGGAGCCTGCTGGGCTACAGTCCATGGGGTTGCAAAAAGTTGGACACGACTGAGAGACTAAGTACACCACCCTTCTCTGTCTCTACTCCCTATCTGTAGACTGGGAATATTAACAAGTATCTCCCAAATAAAGTTGTTGAATAAATAAGTGAATTAATATAGCCAAAGCATATTGAACAGTGTGTGGCTCTTCTTAAGTATTATGTTCATATTAGTATTTGTTATTATTAGTAGTAACATTATTTTCATCTCATTGACTCAGTTACAGTCACTTGTCTCTGGCTTTTAGGTCTTTATTAATATAAGGAGATTTGGATTCTTTTTGACTATAACTGGGGATATGTCCATCCATACTGAAGACTGTAGATAGTAAAAAAATTAATAGATTTTCCCTCACTGATTTTTGTTATGGTTTTTGTGTTGCAGTTAAGCATTGCTTTGAAACAAATTCCAAAAATATTTACCTATGGATTCTTGTAGAGTGCAGTCTCCTGAAACAGCTGAACCTGATTTTTAAAAAAATAATGTTTGCTTTATTTTTGTTGCCTAGTCTTCTGTGTCACAGGAGAGGCAGAAGGGGCGTGATTTACCTGGGCTTCTCAGCAGTAGACCAAGGTTCCTCTAGTACCCCGCCACCAGTTGCACGCAGAGGCAGTTTTCCAACCAAGATTTTATTAGTTTCTTAATTCTCTTTTTACTTCCTACCCAGTGTTGGACACGACTGAGCGACTTCACTTTCACTTTTCACTTTCATGTATTGGAGGAGGAAATGGCAACCCACTCCAGTGTTCTTGCCTGGAGAATCCCAGGGACGGGGGAGCCTGGTGGGCTGCCGTCTCTGAGGTCGCACAGAGTCGGACACGACTGAAGTGACTTAGCAGCAGCAGTGTGATTTCATTTTCTTTCCTCTCTGCAAACTGTTATAAATTCCATCCTAGTTTTCTCCTCTCTCTTGAGGTTCTAAGAATACCGAAATTGTCACGTTTTTGTTCTGTTCCTCCCCTCTCTCCAGGTATATTGTGAGCAGAGGCAGGTCCTTTTTGTTGGCCAACTCACATTTACAGAATTTTGCACATTCTGTGCTTGAGTCAGCAGTATTCATAATTAAAGTCAAATAGTACCATAAAGGTTTTTTAAAAAGATCACTCTTACTTCTGAACATGCAAGTGCCTCCTTTCAGATACTTCTGTATATTGTTTAACAATTAACTTCTCCTTTAAGGGGTTTTTGTCATCCTGTGGGATAACCCAACAGATTGGCTGAAGTGTTTTCTGAAACACGGTATTTTGCTGTAGATACACAGGTCATTTTCTGTGGTGACTGTGGATCTCTTATTCGTTAGATTGCATTTGTACTTGGTACATGAATATCGTTGTTATGGAACAAAAGAGTTTAGTTACATTGATATTTTCACTTTTTACAAAAACTTTTTAGTATCTCTTAGAAAGATGAATGGTTTACAACGGTGTGGCCTTTACTGGAAATGTTGCCTTTCTGTGTCTTTGGAACTGCCGCCTCACAGATGGTTTTCTTGCCTTGTAGAAAATGTTTGCTGCCATTATTTGAATCTGCTATTTGTCAGTGGTATTCACAGTGTTCCTTCCCTTACCCCTCAATCAGTGAGCCACGACAGCAGCACCTGTCGTTACTAGCAAGCAGCATCCCCCCACTCTTAGCAAGTGTTTTATTTGTGAATGGAATATGAAAGGAGAAAAGCTAGTTAGTATTTCATAAATGTCCTATCGTAAGAAGCCCTTGTATGTAGTGTGATCTGTACTGATTGGTTAATTGACCTCAAGTTTGGTATCCTTAAAAATGACATGTGCCTTTGAATGTTTAATCTCCTTTATAATGTATGTGTTAATTCTGTGACCTTTGTTTTGGTTTCCAAGCAAGGCTTTATTGGGGCCCGTATTATAGTAGGGGAGTGAGGACAAATGACAAGTTCCCTTGCTTGCTCACTCGCTTGTTGGGGGTGACCTTGTTCCCTGTATGGGTTGAGGGTAAGGGTGTGCAGGGTTCGGGCTGGAGGGTGGCCCAGCGTTCTGCCCACTCTGGTAGTGTTGCGTGCGGGGGCATGCTCAGTTCCCTGCTTTTGCTCCAGGCTCTTCAAAAGAGGCAGTTGGGTTTTTTGGTCTCTTTGTATCTTTTGTCCAGAATTTGTGCCGACTGCATATGCATGCAGTTATTTTTAGTCCCATATAGTTCCCTTGTATTTTGTTGCTAGAGGAGAGGTTTTTCCAGGTGCAAGCATTGCGGCACTGCAGAGAAGCATCTCAGGCCCCAGCCTGTCTCATTCCCCTCTGAGAGACTCTACACCCTTATTCTTAAGGGCAAAGGGGCTGAAGGTCTCTTCCTTTGAAACATCTTCCTGGGGCTGCAGACATTAGCCTAGCTGAGAGGTGTAGCAGTGCCTGGCTGAATGTTCCCAAGGACCTGTAGGGACCAGGGCCACTGGTGACCTTTGTTTTTGTAAAACTTTTAGTGTTAGCCTGGTAATGAGAAGTCTACATTGTTTTTCTTTGCTAAAGCATGCCTCTGTTTTATCTTCAAAATTTCAGCTTCAGTTTCTTTAAAGTGGAGAGAGAACTTAAGATATATGCAGAGTGTTCTGAATATAGCATTCTGTCTTGTCTTTTATGTATATCTCACAATTTTTTAGTGACTCATCTTGATATAAATTAATTTTCATAGAATTTCTATATATTCACATTGTATCCATTTATAGAGTATTTAAATTGCATAATTACAGTATAATTGGTATGAGTACATTTGGTCACAAACACAGCTG
This sequence comes from Neotragus pygmaeus, assembly GCA_006410875.1. Lineage (NCBI taxonomy): Eukaryota > Metazoa > Chordata > Mammalia > Artiodactyla > Bovidae > Neotragus > Neotragus pygmaeus. Next base: position 112,876 of record SJYV01013093.1, on the reverse strand, counting down.
ACTCTTGCTAAGTACACAGCCTAACTGCTGGGAGTGGAAGAGTGCAGGGGGATTAGAGTAGTCTACTGGCTCTTACTTCTTGGAGGAAAAGTTATGACCAACCTAGATAGCGTATTGAAAAGCAGAGACATTACTTTGCCAACAAAGGTCCGTCTAGTCAAGGCCATGGTTTTTCCAGTGGTCATGTATGGGTGTGAGAGTTGGACTGTGAAGAAGGCTGAGCGTCGAAGAATTGATGCATTTGAACTGTGGTGTTGGAGAAGATTCTTGAGAATCCCTTGGACTGCAAGGAGATCCAACCAGTCCATTCTGAAGGAGATCAGCCCTGGGATTTCTTTGGAAGGAATGATGCTAAAGCTGAAACTCCAGTACTTTGGCCACCTCATGCGAAGAGTTGACTCATTGGAAAAGACTCTGATGCTGGGAGGAATTGGGGGCAGGAGGAGAAGGGGACGACCGAGGATGAGATGGCTGGATGTCATTACTCACTTGATGGACGTGAGTCTGAGTGAACTCCGGGAGTTGGTGATGAACAGGGAGGCCTGGTGTGCTGCGATTCATGGGGTTGCAAAGAGTTGGACACAATTGAGTGACTGAACTGAACTGAACTGAACTGGCTCAGAGCTCAGTGTCTTGAGTGCTTATGGTATGTTTCCATTACAGATGGAAAGGAGAGGGTCTGAGATTGTCCATTTGGGCACTCGAAGTCAGAAAAGTTTTCACTGGCATGTTTTGGGGCTTTTACTCAAAGCTTATAGATGTTTACCTTATACAATTAATATTGCTCACTACTTTCCAACTCATTACTTCAACAAATCTTACTTTGGAGAGATAAAAAGATATAACGCTAACCCTTCAGGGGTTTAATATGATGTTGTAGAGATGATATACATAGTGTATTGTGAGAACACTATGGGAGGCCCTGTGTTGAGCAGGAGAGGAAAAACCTTCAGGAGCATATGATACTTGTGTCTAAATCTTGGAGAACAGTTAGTATTAGGGAGGAGGTGTTTGGGAGGAGAAAATGTTATGTAGCAGGAAGTTTAAGTACAGGGCGTGTGCAGAGGCCTGGACATGTGGACAGGTATGGTGTAATCGTTACTGCTCTAGCGAACACTGTGTGCCCCCAGCAGTAGGATGCTAGACCATTTACATTATACACATTTCATGCTGTCAGTGTTTGAAAGAGAGTATAAATGTTGAGCAAGAAGCCAAATCACGCTAGGCCCCTGAAGCCACAATTTATCTTGAAATGAGTCTTTGGAGTGTCTTAAGCAGAAGANCCCCCAGCAGTAGGATGCTAGACCATTTACATTATACACATTTCATGCTGTCAGTGTTTGAAAGAGAGTATAAATGTTGAGCAAGAAGCCAAATCACGCTAGGCCCCTGAAGCCACAATTTATCTTGAAATGAGTCTTTGGAGTGTCTTAAGCAGAAGAGTTGGAGAAGGCAATGGCACCCCATTCCAGTACTCTTGCCTGGAAAATCCCATGGACAGAGGAGCCTGGTGGGCTGCAGTCCATGGGGTCGCTGAGGGTGGGACACGACCGAGTGACTTCACTTTCACTTTTCACTTTCATGCATTGGAGAAGGAAATGGCAACCTACTCCAGTGTTCTTGCCTGAAGAATCCCAGGGACAGCGGAGCCTGGTGGGCTGCCGTCTATGGGGTCGCACAGGGTCAGACACTACTGAAACGACTTATCAGTAGCAGCAACAAGCAGAAGAGTGATGTCTTCAGATCTGATTTAGAAAAATTTTCCCGCTGGAAGCATTGGGAGGAAGGAGTAAAACTGCAGTCAAGGATACCAGTTAGGAGGTACCTGAAATAATCCAGATGAGAAGCTAGGGAGGGCCCAGATTAAAGCTTGTGAGCACTGTGAGCAAACGGAACTACTGAATTCAGGAAGTAGAACTGACAGGCCTCAGTTGCAGAGCACCTGGCGAGGTCAAGGGCAGGGACAGTTCTGGCGTGACCTCTAGATTTGCAAGATAGCTAGAGTCCAGAGTGGTGAACTGAGGAAAAGTCTTTCTGTGTGTGACTCCTCTAGTGCTTAGCACAATACAGGACATGCTATTTATTGTTTACTTTTCTATTTGAAGAAAATACGTGTTTTTTTTTAATTCCTGATTTCAGTACATAGTCTTTTGAAACTCAAGGAGGGCATGGAATGTAGATATGAAAATAATTGTGGACTTGAAATCTTAACATTGTGTTTAACTCTCTTTAATGCTTGAAATGTTATAAAATTGCAAGCTTGAGTAAAAAAATTGACATCAGAATAAGATGGAAGTACTGTCTTTAAAGTTTGCAGCTTTTTTGTGCAATTTTTTTCTTAGTGTTTTATCTTCTGAATAACTGACATCTTGATTCACAGAATGACTCAGTATCATAACAGACAAGATGCCAATTCTCTTAGGATAGATTCTCTAAGTGGTTGGTAGTATAATAGAGGTTATGATAGATACCTTGATAACTTATTGCAAATTAGTCTCTGTCATTTGAATGACATTCTCCTTTTTCAGAGATGATGAAGACATTTTTATATGTATGTAAAAATAAATTGGGGTCATGACTTCTATGCTACATCCTTTGTAGCTTGCCATTACTTTGGAAATATCAATAAAATGCTAGGTGACATAATTGTTCTCTTGTCTTCATCTTCTTCCTTTCCCTTCTCTTTCATCTTCAGTTCAGTTCAGTTCAGTTTAGTCGCTCAGTCGCGTCCGACTGTTCGCGACCCTATGGACTGCAGCACCCCAGGCTTCTCTGTCCATCACCAACTCCTGGAGCTTGTTCCAACTCACATCTGTTGAGTTGGTGATGCCACCCAACTGTCTCATCCTCTGTTGTCCCCTTCTCCTCCTGCCTTCAGTCTTTCCCAGCATCAGGGTCTTTTCCAATGAGTCAGCTCTCTTTCATCTTTCCTATTAGCAGATCTTATCTCCTGTGCTTCTGACATATATATCCCACACCCTTCCCTCTCCTTTAATCTATAGACCAAATCGCATCATAAATACACTTCTCACACTAGTCTTCATGCTTGCGTTCTTGACTTCCATGCCATCTTCCCGAATCCTTTCTCTTTATACAAACTGGAATCATCTTTTAAAACTATAAATCATGTTCTGCTTAAAGCCCTCTACTGGCTTTCCTGTGCACTTGGAGTAAAATCCCATCTCAGATATTACCTCTTCAGAGAGTCCTCCTTATGGAAAAATGAATGAATACTATGGGAACTCAGAGGAGGGAGCAGTTGATTCTGACTTTGAGGGCTCCAGAAAGACTTAACAGAAGGAATGGTATTTGGTCCAGGTGTTGAGTAGACTTTTGTTAAATGAAATTATGTACTAAATAAGAATTTAAATAAATAGTGGCTCTATGTGCCTAGGCACTGCAGATTCATGCTTTGACAGGTAATGATTACTTTGAAAGTAAGTCACTATTTTCAGAAAGTTCGCTGTATTTATTGTAACTTCAATAAATAGCATATACAAGAGCCAAGGGATCCTTAGTCTGCTTAAATACCAGGAACCATTTCATTCATGGGTACCTATAAAAATAGAATCAGGCCAACCTTTTTCTATCATCATATATATCTGTTCAGGAAATTTGAGTACATTCAGAAACAAATTTTGACAAAACCACAAAATTTGATTGTAGTGTCATGGTTTTTATACTCAAAAAATAAAAAGTGAGCTGTTTCTAGCCTTTTAAGGCCATATATCAATTTTTTAAAAAGCCAAAATTAACATCAGGAAGATGAAGTATAACCAATTACATATACCAATTGCGTTTGGTCATAAAATGAAATTTTTATTGATAACTAATTTTAGTGCCTGATTGTCACAGAAGTACAGCTTATGATTAGCTAATTTAATCTTTTGTATACTTCCTTTACTGATTCAGAATGTTGAATACTTTGACTAGGTGTTTATTTTGAGGCTTGCAGAATAATAAGTGTAAAGATTATAAAATTTTTGTCTTTTTTGTTGTGCTTGTTTAGGTCTTCATTTAATTTTTTTTCCTGCCTTTTTGACTCTTTAGTAGCTGTGATTCTTAAATCTTTTCCTCCAAATTACTTTTCCCTGAAAAACTGCACATAGTGAATTTGCAAAGTTTTATCATTTCAGAAATTCACTCATTGACTTTCTCATCTAAAAATCCTCCTAGCTAAAGTTGGAAATTCCTACCAGAAGAACCTCTAACCAGACCAGTCCTTGCTCTAGTGCTTTTATATATATATATATATANAGCTCCAGGAGTTGGTGATGGACAGGGAAGCCTGGCATGCTGCAGTCCATGGGGTCACAAAGAGTCAGACACGACTGAGCGACTGAACTGACTGACTGATAAACTTCAATATTTGGAATGTCTCCAGCATCCCGTTGTAGAGCAACAGGGAAGAAAAAAGTGGAGGAGAAAGTTAGGTCATTATATTTAACTTTCCTGGTTTTACATTTCTGATATATCTTTCTTACCTTTTTTTTTTTTTTTTTTGAGGCATGGCAATTGTGTGTCCAAAAATACTGTTTTGTGAAAACTGGAAAATACTGTTCTATATTAGTTTACAGATGGGTTTATTGAATTGTTGTTCACTGTTAGTAAATTTATTTCTTGGATTGTATGCCATAAACGGCACTTTGCCTTAGCTTGTTTGTTTCTAAAGGGTTATGTAAATTTTCTCACTTAACAAGTATTTTTATTGTGAGTGATGAAGAGATTTCAACTGCTGTGTTGACAAAGGCTCTTTAATCAAGCTTTTAAAAATAATTCAAGCTTTAGTCATTGCCTCATTTTTACTCTCAGAACTATTTTACCAAAAAAAAAAATTCAGTACAGCATAAAAATTTAGTATTTCAGTGTTTGTACTGCACAGATATTATTACCAGTTAGTTTTGGTGAGATTTCGTTAATGGAAAATTATGACCAGTTTTAACACTACCGTTGTGAGTGGTTTTATTGCTCAGTACTGTGATCTGTTTAGGTCTCCTGTGATCCTTCTATCATCAAATCACAGAGGTCTAGCAAAGCACAAGCATATACTGTTGAGAGATGGGCCAGAAGGGAGGGATGAAAATGACATTTTGTTTCCCAGGATATTGGGGAAGAACCCACATGATTGCTTTGAGGCTGAAATTTGTGGAATGAGCAATGCTTTCTTTAAAGATAGGGTTGGGTAAGCTACTTAGCATCTCCATTAACAACTACTTAAGCGTCAGATAAATCTATGAAAATTGTGAAGATTGAGTCATTTTAATTAGGTTAATAGTCATCATGGAATTAATATACCTGTTTTCTTCTGTTCAGTTTTTGTATTTGATTTTGAAGAAGTAAAATATGGTATAAAGTAAAATTCCAACTAGTCTTTTTTACCCAGTAGTATTTTGGAATAGTTGGAATATGAAATTATTGCTTAATATGTAATGAAGATCATCTCTGCAACAACAGCAACAAAATCTCATTTTCACTTGGTAACAAAATAATTGAAAGGAAGCTGAGTTTTAAAAATTCTATCATGGAATTGGTCGTTTTTCCCTTAATATTATTTGTGAAGGCTAGAATTGAAAATCTAGAAGAATGCTTAGAAATCATCTCATTTTACTGTTTGATTTTTAAGTGAAAAAATTTGAGACATAGGATGTTACCTTATCTGAGTGGAGTCAGGGGCTCAGTCACAGTGCCCCCCAGGGATCACTAGTGCCCCCCATATCTCGCGGGACAGATGGAGCCTAGCAGAATTTGTTACGTAGTCCTTGAAGCAAGCCTGATGGTAAAAGTAATTTTTCCAGGAAAGATGGGTAATCACAAACAGTTCGCCAATAGTATAAACGTATAGATACACACACAGTGAAATGATGATTAATTTATACTTATAGTTCTATTCAGTTTAATGGATATATTAGATTTATTGATAGAAGAAAGTGTTTTTTATATTGTTTATATAACGTACAGTCTCCTTTATGGATCCTGATCTCCTTCTTTGCTTCCTCATTACACTTCATTTTTTGGTCTGTCTTCCCCATTAGAGTCTACTCGTAAGAGCAGGAAAGCCTCTGCCTTATTCACTGTCGTCATTTCTAGCACCCAGTAAAGCACTGATTGTTGACCAACTGCTTTGTTAGATACCTATTTTATATGGCGTAGGGGAAACTGAGCATATTTAAGTATCTTAAAAGTCCGCTTTTCTTTTTTTTCCCCCTTTCCCAGTGAACAGAGTATCTGTCAGGCAAGAGCTGCTGTCATGGTTTACGATGATGCCAATAAAAAGTGGGTGCCAGCCGGTGGTTCAACTGGGTTCAGCAGAGTTCACATATATCACCATACAGGCAACAACACATTCAGAGTGGTGGGCAGGAAGATTCAGGACCATCAGGTAAGGATTTGTTAATTCTTAAAGTTACCTAGTATTACAAAAGGACTCGATTAATTCAGTAAAATAAAGTCATATTTTGTAGCCAAAAGAGTCTCTGTGGGAAAAATTGGGTATAGCTTTGCCATTCCACCCTCTCCTCTTTATAAAGCTTGAATTTAGATGACAATTTAGAAGTAATTGTTCAGGAATATAAATATGAGTTTTTCAGTTATGATAGTCACTAAATCCTCCAGCTAGGTTTGAGAATCGAAAGTAAATTTAAGACAAACTAAAATGTGAAATATCACTTAAGTAGCAGATTGTGTTTAAAGAATTCATTTCCCATCAAAGGTATGTGGTATTGGACTATAGGAAGGAGTTCAAAATTTAAGTAGTTTCATAAAATATTGTTAAGTTCATATATGATAGAAAAATTGTATTAAGGTTGCTGGAATAGTTAGGCTTTTGTAATTCACATCTGGCATGACAACTAAGCTTTTGCTAATTCCCTGCTCTGGATTTCTTAGAAAGGTGACTGGATTATCTGATTACTTGATTTCTGGGGCCTTTCCAGATCAGGAGCCAGTAGACAGTGCAAAATGGAGATAGGGTTTTACTGACATTAAGTATATACTAGTAGCAATGAGGACTTTTTATAAAGAACAGATTTACGAAATACTTTTGAAGCTGGTAAGATGGTAAAATCAGCCAATGTTAAACATATGCGGGGGGGGAAAAACCTAACAGATTTCCAGCTGAGTTCTTATTAGAGAAAGATAGTTCCCTGAATTTCCACTGGGAGACAGGCTGGTGTAGTGTGTGGTAAGATGCTGTGACAGCCCTGTATTTGGGGGTGGAAATTATGAACTGGTAGTATCTGGGGACTTAGATTTGGTATTTGTATGGTACATGTTTGTGCCCTTTGAGATGCTGGGCCTTGAAACTGGTATCAAAGTTTCAAAACTGCCTAAAGCCGAAACCTTTTCAAGGGGCTGCACACCATAAAAAAAAGACTAAGAACAATCTTCCTAACCAGCACAGATAGGCAGAGGAGTTTGAGCTAGTTTAGGAGCTCCTCTGAAAAATGGAAGCCTCCAGCTTCATTTACACATCTCCAGCCGAGAAATTAACCAATCCTGGTTGTGGGCCAGTGAAACTCCTACGGCGCCTGGCAAAAACAAATACATTGCTCCCCAGGAGAGGAACTTTCCAAGACCTGAATCAGTTGGCAGAAAGAGCAGTTCCCTGAATGCAGCAAGTTTGCCTGTTAGTATGGACTGCCCTGGCCTGCTGCTCTCTGTCCTCTCAGGCTCCCTTCTCTCCCCTGTGCCTCCACCTCCACCCTGTTCTTCCTTCTTCCTCCCCTCTCTCCTTTTGCTCTGTGCACCTGTTGCTCAGCCTTTCTCTGGTTTCCCCAAGAGCCTTCTCTGCCTCTCTGTCCTCTTTGTCTTTCCTCCAACAGACTGTCTCAGAAGTGAGTAGGGTCAGAGACTGACTGAATACTCACTAAGAAGCTGCTGCAAAGTGAAAATGGAAACTGGACAACTAGAACTTTATAGAAGTTATTGAACATTTTAAAGACATTGCAGACTAGTAGCTGTAAAATAAATTTTTGGTAAATTCAGTGAATTGGTCATTTGATATCCTGATGAATAAACCTAAACATATCTAAATGTTGATGAAAAAGAAGATGGGTATTTAAAAATGATGGGATCCAAACATTATTTTGTACACTTGAGTATGTTATATATCAGTTACACCTCAGTTGAAAACAAATGATTAGAAAGAAATCTATGTAAAGATGAAATAAAAAATTTTTATTCATAAGAGAAGTTAACTATCCTGTGGCTTCCAGTTTTTGACAAATGGAGTGTTTCTTAAAATGTTGGAAATTTAAAAACACTTATAAATAATTTGTGACACGAAGATGAAATCATTATGAAGATTAGAAAATGTTCAAAAGTAAAAAAAAAACCACAACAAAACCCTGGATCTAAGTGACAAGATGTGACACATAGAAACCTGTGGGACGTCTAAGCTGTCCTTAGCTAGACAGTCCCTCCCCCGCCGCCTGCCTGTGCTCTGTGTGTGTGAATCTGTTTTGTTATGTTTGTTCATTTGTTTTGTTTCACATACCACATGTAGGTGAAACCATAGCGTATTTGTCTTTGTCTGACTTAACTTCATTTAGCATAATACCCTCTAGGTAGATGGACAAATGGCATATAGTAAGCAAACGCAAAGAAAGCAGAAGGAAATACTAAAAATAAAAGAAAATAAATCGAAATTAAAACCCAGAAACTGCTTCCCTGAATAAATTGACAGAATCAAACCCCCCAAAAGTTACAAATAAAACAGCATTAGGGTTGGAAAGAGATATCACTGTAGTTACAGTAAGGAAATAAATCATAAGATAATATTATGAACAACTTCACACCAATAAGTAGGCCATCTTGTAGAAAAATATAATTTATCATAAACTGGCAGAAAGTATAGAAACATAATAGACTATATTTTGTTTTATCAGTCATAAAATATATCAGTAGTTAATAATCTACCCCAAATATGTTTTTGAAAGGACAGTATCCAGAGCATTTATAAACAAAATTAAAAATCTTTATAAACTATTACCTGTTTTATATAAACTGTTCTAGAAAAGAGTGTTTTGGGACTTCCTTGGCAGTCAGTGGTTAAAACTCCACCTTCCTGCAGGGGGTGCAGGTTCAATCCTTGGTCTAGGAGTCAAGATACCATATGCCTTGTGGAAAAACCAAAACACAAAACAGAAGCAATATCGTAACAAATTTAATAAAACAATCCATGTCAAAAAAGAAATCTTAAAAGAGGAGTATTTTATGAGGCTAGTGTAATTTTGATATCTAAGACACACAACTATTTCAGAGAGGAAAATTAACACATTTCAGTTATTAACATTGATAAAGAGATGAAAGTCCTCAATAAGATATTAGCAGGCCAAATGTAACAATGTATATTGGAGGAGGGGGTGGTGGGGAAGATCACCTCTTAACCAAAGAGGATTTCTTTCTCTTTATCTCAGTAACGTAAAGGTAGTTTAACATTAGTAGCCTGTTAATTTGGTAGAAGAAAACCTAGAAGAACAACACTGATAAAATCCGTACAGAATAATGCTCAGCACGTTTGGCATAAAAATGAGTTTTCTTAAGCTGATAAGGATGATAAATGTAAACATAGAGCAGACATCTAGAAGACAGTTCAGTGTTGGAAGGATTTCCATTAAACTCAGGAATAAGTTTGAGGATTTCAACTTTAGTCATTTTCATTTTCTATTGCAGAGATGGTGATCTAGTAATATAAAGATAAAGAAATAGAAACTATAAGGATTGAAAAGGAAGAAACAGAGCTTGACCTTATTCACAACTAGCAATAAACAATTTGAAAATATAATTTTATACAGCTACTACTTAAAGTAACAGCAGTGATAAAATACCTAAGAATAAATCTGATAAGTAATTGGTTTCATTCCAGAGTACCTTTTTTCATTGCTTAATGGTTATCAGTCTATTTTAAGTGGGAACACATTATTATAATTTATTAAATAATGTCTAAGAGCCATGAAAAAATTAAGCACAGTTTATTTATAAAATTGAATATGTACAAATCCTACACACATATATGAAAAGCTGCCATTTTTCTCCTTAATACTTCAGTACTTACTGTGTTCTAGGGGCTGTGCTTAGGTTTTATATAGGTAATAAATTCCTGACGTTGAAGAACAATGCAGTAAAGAATGGGGATGTTACACATGTAAAGAAAGCACAATTGGTTGTTTTAGTTATGATAAATAAATCATTGGTAGCTAGGGCATAAAAGAATGATCAGTTTGTTGAGAAGATGGGGGAAAAGGTTGTGATGACTTCATAGACAAGATAAGCTGATGAGCCATGTCAGAAAGAAGCATAGATGTTTATTGCGCGGTTTAATCTGTTATGATCACGCTAAAAATGGATGGGTGTATGCAGGGTGTAAATCACTAATCTAGATTCAAGCTCCTTGAGTCTGCTATATTAGAATTTTGAAGAAGTTCATACCCAATAGCATCCTTGGTGAACAGTTATTGTTAAATGAAGGTGTATGTGTCCCTCTTTACTTTTAAAGCTTTTTAAGATTGTATAGCATTGTCTATCCTTGAAAGATAGAATTGAATGAACTAATTTGTTTAAAATTATTAAACCTTCTATTAATTCTATAAATTACTAAATTTCACAGTTTAAAATTTGTATATTGAAAAAACTGAGCTAATGATTTAGGTAGTATAATTTTAACTCTAGTAAATATTTTCCTCAACTTTTTCTAATAGTCTGTCTCTGAAGAGTTGAAAAAGTAAATGTAACTATCTTTTTGTCTGTCCTTATAACCTATTTGTCAAGCAGGATATAGATTGCCTTAAAATTTGGTTCATAGTTTTCTTTTGGTATTAAATTCTAGTAGCTTTTGGTTTCTGGTAGCTAAGGATTTGTAACCCTCTCCTACCCTCAATATGTATAGAAATTAAATGGTAAGACGTGATCATATTTTTTAAGTTGTAGTAAAAACATAAAATTTACTATTTTAATTTTAAGCGTACGATTCAGTTCAGTTCAGTCGCTTAGCCATGTCCAACTCTTTGCGACCCCATGAACCGCAGCACCCCAGGCCTCCCCATCTATCATCAACTCCTGGAGTTCACCCAAACCCATGTTCATTGTGTCGGTGATGCCATCCAAGCATCTCATCCTCTGTCATTCCCTTCTCCTCCTGCCCTCAATCTTTCCCAGCATCAGGGTCTTTTCAGATGAGTCAGCTCTTCGGATCAGGTGGCCAAAGTATTGGAGTTTTAGCTTCAACATCAGTCCTTCCAATGAACACCCAGGACTGATCTCCTTTAGGATGGACTGGTTGGATCTCCTTGTAGTCCAAGGGACTCTCAAGAATCTTCTCCAACACCGCAGCTCAAAAGCATCAATTCTTTGGCGCTCAGCTTTTTTTACAGTCCAACTCTCACATCTGTACATGACCACTGGAAAAATCATAGCCTTGACTAGACAGACCTTTGTTG